>CANXYC010167663.1:0-12933 GCA_948193065.1 Aleurites moluccanus | reverse complement strand
GGAAGTTTTGTTTATATTATGTAAATTCCAAATCTAAAGTATTTTGTAAATAATGTACATAATAGAAGTTTCATGGTACTGTATCTAAGTTTGGCATGTATGTATATGTTTGTTGCATCCTTTATATAAGTTGCATTTTGGGGATATATATATATATATATATTGAGATTAATGAGATTGTGATCTATTGAAAGATTGTTGAGATTGTGTTGTTGTGAAGATCCAGAGGGATCCTTGTTATTGAGATAGAAGTGGAAGTTTATAGTTGAAGTGTTTTATTGTGTCTTTAGCAGCTGGGCATGCTCCTTATACAAAGGAGATGCTGCCCAATTTTTCATAAGATATTTAAGCTATTTTAAGCTTACTAATGTTTTGCATGCCATATAGTATAGTATTATGGGTTCTTCGCGGTACTGGTAGCATAAGCATCACCCGTACCCTAGGACCGTCATAGCTCCTAAGTTGGGCTGTGACAAATTGTAGACCAAAAAGTCCGATAGTTACGAAGATAAAGGAATTCCAATGGCAATAGTAATGCGAAGGAATCAGTCTATGAAAGAGTGTGCATGGGAAGTGAACAAGACATAAAAGCCAAGTATATATTCTTGTTCCAATACTGAGATTTATGTGTGAATTTAAATTCGATTATGAATTTTTTTAAAAGAGGGTAGAATGTAATACCCTATAAAAGTATAACAAGTTTTTGTGAATAAAGTTCTCAATATATGGTTTTAAATTATCGAAATGACTAAAAATAATTTTAGAAACTCAGTTAGAGCGAAAACGAGAAAATTTTTCGAAAATTGTCCGTACCGATATCACTGCTGCAAAAATAGCAGTCCGTTCGACAGATGAATTTCTGATTTTGGATTAAGGGTAAATGATTATGTATATGCATGAGTAAATACATTAAAAAGAAAGATGAAAAAAATATTTAAGAACACTGAAAAAGTAAGCAATGGCAAAACCATAAATAAAGAGAACTTTGGGGGAATAATGAAATTTCGATAGTCTAAGTTTTAGAACGACTCTGAAACTATTTTTATTAATATGTATTAATAAAAATAAGATGTTTGAACATTCACTTTGAATTCCAAATCCTGACAAAATTTTCAGAATAAATAACCGAGCGAAATGTGGCAAAAGTGTAATTTAGCGAAAGTTGAAGGACCAAAAGGGAAATTTGCCATTTTTGTCTTACTATATAAGCTTAACTTAGAAAATTTTACCCATTTTTTTTTTCTTCAACCGTAGCTTTCTCTTTCAATTTCCAATTGATTTTTCCTTCCATTTTGTTAAGGAAAAGTGTTGGAAACTTGGATTAAACACTAAATAATCCATCCTCCATCAAATTGAACCATAGGAAATCAAGAAATTTTGATGAAAATGGAGCTTGAAGTTTTCGGCCAAATGAAGAATTTTAGGTAATTTATTGTTTTGTTGGATTTTATGGTTTAGTTTGATGTTGGTAGGATTGGGTAAATGGTTTAATTGCATCAATTGATGCATTAAGCAATTTTGCCCAATTTTCAAACCCTAAATCAAAGTTGTAAGATTTGATTTTGAGTATATGAGTTAGGATGTGTAATTTGAGTTTAGAATAAGTCAATTGGATATTTATTGGTGATTAATTGATGTTTACATGGTTTTAGAAAACTCGGTGGGAGAAAGTCACTTATTTTGGCCTATAGCGAGAATTTGAGGAATTGGGTGGCAAAGCAATTTTGCTAGGTGATTTGGAGTGTTATGTGAGTCTTTTATGCATAATTTGTCATGCCTAAAGTGATAAAATACAAATTGGAATCCTTGTGCAAATTGGCCAAAGTGGCCGAACCCTAATTGGCATAAATTGCTTGATTTTTGTTCTTGGATTTGGACTTGTATTCCATGCCAAATTGATATGCTTAATGAAGATTATTGAGTTTTGATTGTTGCCTATAAATTACTTTCCATGTATATGTTTGTTGATAATTGGGGCAATGTCAATGTTGCACTAAAACCATGCCAAAAAATCCGTAGGCCAACCATTTGAATGACACCGTCGCCAACGACAATGGCATGCCAATTGCGTCAACTTTTTGGCCGCAAATGAACAATTTATGTTTGTTCCCATTATTGGTTGCTAGACCTTTGGTCATCATTTAATCGATTATTATTGATGTTTTATTGACTTTATGCTCATTAAATTGATTACTAATGAGTTATTGATACTTGCCGATGCCATTATTTGAAATGGTATCTATTGATGTGTTTATTGCTTTTATTGACTCCGAGGTGATTTGACAGAGTTGCCGTTCCGACAGGATAGTGAGTTCATGATGTCGGCTTTATGTACAATGTACTGATTGATACCCTGTACAAGGAAGGGATGTCCTAGTCATAAGACCTGATCCATCTTATGCTTATTTATATATACATATATAGTGATTTGTGCTTGACACATTTGTATGCGTTTCATGACTCTATATCTGTCATTTCCATCTTGTCCATGTGATATGTACTTCATTAATGTGATTGTTTACTTACAGTCATATTTTGTACTTGATTCTGTATTATAGATATTCCTAAGTAGATTGATTCATTTATGTCATCTGCCTATTGTTTATTGATATTCCATTATCCATTATATTGATCGATGCATATTAGATTCACTGAGTATCATATATACTCACCCTCTTACTGTTTACCCTCTCAGGTGCAGAGTAAGAGGCAGATTCCTGGTTCTTGTTTCTTCAAGGAATTCTACAGTCTGAGAAAGACAGTGTAATTAATTTAAACACTATATCTTTATTTTTGTATATTAGATGCTCCATGGGTATTGTATACTGGTATAGACAGATTGTATATGTAAGTGTATGAGACATTTTGAAGTATAAATGTATAAGATTATGGAAGTTACAAAAAGTTACAGAATGAATGATAGAGTGACAAAATGAATAGTGCATATGTGAATGTATGATTATAGATTGATATGTAATTGACAATAGATGATTTCGTTGCAATATTGTTATAGTATGAGTTTGCATTATAGTGATTGATGGGTTCTATGGGTTCCAGCTGCCTCGGCATCTCCCACACCCTAGGACCGTTGCGATCCGAATTCGGGTCATGACACCAGCCCCTGTGCAACCAGCTATGGTTCCTAAAAAGCCTATTGTATAGGGAGCCCACCAAGTTATAGATGAGGGCGGAGTATCTATGTTTAGCTTTCTGAAGCTAAACCTGCCAGAGTTCAGGGGTGATAGAGGTGAAGAGCCGATAGATTTTCTCGAGCAGGTTGAGATGGTAGTTAGGACACTACCTTGTTCAGATATCAGAGCAGTTGAGTTTGTGGGTTTTTTACTGAAGGGGAAAGTCTGGACATGGTTTTTTTTACGGATGGAGCCCAGATTGTATGGTGATCATCCTCCTTCTTGGGCTGAGTTTAGACAGGGGTTGATTGATGAGTTCTTCATAGAAGGGTTGAAGACCAGGAATTTGATTCAGTTTGAGCAGCTCGAGCAGGTCAGTAGGTCAGTGGAGGTGTATGCAAAGGAGTTTATCAGAATGAGTAGGTATGCTACACAGATTTCTCCTACTAAGACAGACTTGATCAGTAGGTTCATGAGGGGTTTGCATGCCTCATTGCATAATGCCCTATTGGCTACAGAGTTCACATCTTTGACTACTATCATCGACAAGGCTAATCAGATGGAAGGGAAATACAAGTCAGAGAGAGCAAAGAGGGATGAGAAGAGCAAGGGAGGACCCGGATCATAGAGTAGAAAGGGAGAGAGTAGCTCCCAGCCTAGACAAAGTGAGCCAATGCCCAGGTTTGATCAGAGACCTCCGTTTGGCAGTCAGAGGAGAAGGACACATAGTAGGAAGTCATAACTTATAGGAAGTCATAGGAGAGTATAGATGTAATACCTTAGGAAGTCATAACTTATATGCATGATTCAATTCTCAGTATATGGTTTAAAAGTATTGAAATAATGGGAAATAATTTTAGAGTCACAAATAGAAAGCGAATGTAATACTTTTCCGGAAATTGGCGGTGTCGGGAACACTGCCGAGAAATTAGCTGTCCGGTCAATAGAAGAATTTTTTATTATAACCATAGGGTAAAAGATGACATAAATATATGTGTAATTTTGGTAAAAAGAAGGAAGTGAAAAACATTTAGGAACACTGAAAAAGTAACCAATGGCAAAACCGTAAATAAATGAAACTTCGAGGGGAATATTGGAAATTAGTCTGTCTGCGTTTCATAATTATTTTGAAACTATTTTTATAAATAAGTATAAATTAAAATAAGCCTTTTGAATTCCCACTTTGAAATCTAAATCACAAAAGAATTATCAGAATAAATTACAGAAGAAGTTGGGGTCAAAGTATGATTATTTGAAAGTTTAAGGACCAAAATATAATTTTTCATTTTTTCTTAATATATAAGCAACACTTAGAAAAAAATGGCTCATCTTCTTCTTCTTCCTTCCTTATGGCCAAACCATTTCCCTCCATTTATTCATCGTCTTTCAATCAAATTTCTTAAGAGAAATTCAAAGAAAACTTAAGATTTTTCTTAGTTTTTCCATTCTCCACCATTAAATCACTTGAAATCACAAAGGAAATCAAGCAATTCGTCCATGACCAATTCGGCTACTTCATTCATTTAAGGTAATCAATTGATTTGTTTGATTTTATTGCTTATTTAGATGAATTAAGAGTTGAATTAGATGGGTTTTAGGTTAGATTGATGCATTTGGATAGAAATCCCTAAATTCCAAACCCTAACCTAAGTTGTTTGCTTTGGCTATTTGAATTAGTGTTAGTTAATGATAATTAAGCTTAGAATATATTAATTGGAGGCTAATGGATGCTTAATTGTGGTTGTTTTGCTGTAGAAAATCAAGTTACACAAAGTTATGCTTATTGCCTCCTTTGAAGGAAATTGGTGGAAATCATTTTTCCTAAGCTATTGGAAGCATTTGGTGAGTTCTATATGCATCATTTACCATGCCTATTGCCTTAGAATTAAAATTGGAAAACTATTGTGAAAGACCTATTTTGGCCGAATGGCCTTTATTATTCACCTTTGAATTTTTGCTTTGTTTTTGCTTTGTATTTCATAGCCATTATGATCCATTTAATGTTGTTTCCAATTGTATTTTGTTGCTTATTGTGTTGTTGACAATGTGGCTTGATTGTTGATGGAATGGGCTTTGATAACCTGCACCAAAACCTAGACAATTTGCCCATTAAATGTTGCCCACCAAGTATTTGACAAAATGCCCAGTTATTTTACTATTGGCCTATTGTTTTCTTCCATAGGCCTACCATTTGAATATCATTGTCGCCAGTGACATTGGCATGCCAACTGGCCTACCGATTTCCTTTGTCTAGCCAACCTTTGTTGTTTACAAAACTGATTATCATTGATTGTATACCGTATATTGCAATGCCATTAATTCAATTACTACTTGATTTGAATGATATTGAGCTTATTGTCATTGATGATACCATTGTTGCATAATGGTGTCTATTGATATGTTTCACTCTTACATTGACCATAATATGGCTTGATAGAGCTGCCGCTTCCACAGGGTAATGGGTGCATACTGTCGGCAATGTGCACATTAATTGATTGATGCCATAGCTAGGAAGGGTTATGGTCCTGGCCATAAGACCTAATCAGTCTTATGCTTACTGATACTGATATTACTGGAGATTGTATGTTTACATATAGTCCATACTGTACTGGCCCTTTATCTATCTTTCCATATTATACCAAACCTATGATATGCTTATTGACTATTTTGTCACCATCTGTTATTGATTCTGTAAACTATTTATATTGGCCTAATGATATCATTGTTCCATCTATTACCCAATTATATTGATTGGTGATGCATATAGATTCACTGAGTATCTTATATACTCACCCATTTCTCTGTTTACCCATTTCAGTTGCTAAATAGGTAGCAGAATCCTCATTTCAGACTCTCTGTGGATTTTTGCCGTCTTTTGTCATCTATGTAATTATTTTGAATTCTATAATTTTGGTGTTCATGTTCTAGCTGCTCCATGGGATATGTATGGGTTAGTTAGGATATGAACATGTATCTGTATATATATGATGATATTTTATGATATATAATGCTAATATGATATGTGATGATGATTATTACAGTCAACTGCACTAGATTAAAGAAAGAATTACAGAATGACAGAATGATTGATAATTAAGTAAAATAAATAATTAATTGATGGTTATAGATTATGCATGTGATACTGGGTCCTATCGATTGTGGTCGCCATTGGCATCTCCTGCATCCTAGGATCGTAACAATAGAAGTGGATTATTATTACCCTGATTGTGTGATTGAGATAGATGATAACATTCTGCGTGCCGATTTGATTGAACTGCCTGTGTTAGAGCTTGATGTGATTCTTAGTATGGCTTGGATAACGACACATCGTGCAGTTATTAATTGTTATGAGAAGAGGGTTAAATTCTAGCTTGAGGGGCAACCATAGTTTGAATTCCTAGGTGATCGACGGGAGTTCAGAATTAGTTTTGTTTCTGTTATCCAGGCTAGAAGGATGATAGGGAAAAGTTGTTCAGTATATCTGGCCCATGTGATAGATGTACATAAGACTTCTATAGAGATTGATCAGATACCAGTGGTTCGGGAATTCTTTGATGTCTTCCCTGAAGAATTGCCACGTCTACCTTTAGATTGGGAGATAGAGTTTGAGATTAAGGTGTATTTAGGCACCGATTCAATATTCATTCCTCCGTACATAATAGCACCAGCTGAGTTGAAATAATTAAAGGTGCAGTTGTAGGAGTTATTGGATAGAGGATTTATTAGACTGAGCAATTCTCTGTGGGGTGCTCCAGTGCTGTTTATGAAAAAAAAAAAAGGATGGCTCTCTGAGGATGCATATTGATTTTAGGTAGCTGAATAAGGTGACAGTGGAGAACAAATATCTGTTGCCCCAGATTGCTAATCTATTTGATCAGTTGCAGGGTGCCAGTCATTTCTCTAAGATTGATTTGAGATCTGGATATCACCAATTGAGAATCAAGAAGGGTGATGTACCTAAGACTACTTTCAGGACTCGATATGGACATTATGAGTTCCTAGTGTTGCAATTCAGGTTGACTAATGCACTGGCTACATTTATGGATTTGATGAATAGAGTATTTAAGCCATTCTTGGATAAGTTTGTCAGTGTTCATTTATGACATTCTTATCTATTCCAGGAGTGAGGAGGAGCATTCAGAGCATCTGAGGATAGTATTTCAGACACTTCGAGAGCATCAGTTATATGCTAAATTATCTAAATGCTAGTTTTGGTTAACTGAAGTGTGTTTTCTTAGACATGTGGCTTGTAAGGAGGGTATTATGGTAGATCCTCAAAAGGTTGAAGCAGTTGAAAATTGGCCTCAGCCTACTAGTGTTTCAGAGATTCGTATTTTCCTTGGTATGGCAGGATACTACAGAAGATTTGTGATGGATTTCTCTAGAATTGCTGCTCCATTGACTAAGTTGATTCAGAAACAAGAGAGATATCTGTAGGCTAATGAATGTGAGAGCAGTTTTCATACTTTGAAATCTTGCCTCACGAGTTCTCTAGTGTTAGCATTATTGTCTGAGGATGAGAAGTTTATAGTGTATTGTGATGCTTCCCAAATTTGATTGGGTTGTGTTTTAATGTAGCTTCGGAGAGTGATTGCTTATGCTTTTCGACAGTTAAAGAAGCATGAGGTGAACTATCTGACACATGATTTAGAGATGTCAGCAGTAGCATTCGTACTGAAGATATGAAGACATTATTTGTATAGGTCTAAATGCGAGATATATACTAATCATAAGAGTTTGCAGTATATACTTCAGCAGAAGGATCTAAACCTCTGGCAGCGCAGATGGATTTAGTTGCTTAAGGATTATAATTGTGAAACTTTTTACCATCCGGGCAAAGCTAATGTAGTAGCTGATGCACTGAGCTGGAAGTCTATGGGCAGTCTAGCTCACATCTCGGTTGTCAGGAGACCATTGATTTGTGAGATGAAGGAGTTAACTGATATGGGTATAGAGTTGGATTTGGGATCCCAGGATCGGAACCAAGCTCTGATTGCCCAATTTCAGGTTAAGCCACTGTTGATAGATGACATTAAGAGGGCACAGGATAGGGATCCATACCTAATGAAGCTAAAGAGTGATGTTCAGAATGGCAAGATGTCAGAGTTTACAATAGAGGATGATATACTAAAGTATGGGAAATAGATTTATGTACCCTACATTGATGGGATATGAGATTAGATTATGAGAAAGGCTCATTATTCTTCATATAGTGTACATCCAGGAATTACCAAGATGTACCATGATCTCAAAGATGTGTATTGGTGGCCTGGTATAAAGAGGGATGTCGGTTTGTCTCTACATGCTTAGCCTATCAGTAGGTTAAGTTTGAGCATCAGAAGCCATCTGGTTTGCTTCAGGAGATTGAGTTGCCAAAGTGAAAATGAGAGCAGGTTACTATGAATTTTGTAGTTGGTTTACTGAGTACAACACGTGGTTATGACTCCATATGGGTTATTGTAGATCGATTGGCAAAGTCTGCTCATTTCATGGAAGTGAAGACCAGCTACTCAGCATCTCAGTATGCATAACTTTATGTTGATAAGACAGTATGGCTTCATGGAGTGCCATTGATGATCATATCAGATAGGGGCACGCAGTTTACTTCTCAATTTTGTAGAATTTCTAGGAAGTTATGGGCACCCAGTTACAGTTCAGTACATCTTTCCATCTACAGACCGATGGACAGTCAAAGCGGACAATCCAAACATTAGAGGTTATGCTGCAGTTATGTGTTCTGGATTTTAAAGCTAATTGGGATCAGTATCTGCCGTTGATTGAATTCTCTTACAACAACAGTTACCATTCTTCTCTTAGAATGGCTCCTTATGAAGCACTGTATGGGAGGAAATGCATATCTCTAGTATGTTGGGTGGAACCAGGGGAGAAACAATTAGAGAGACCAAAGTTGATTAAGGAGACGATGGAAAAGGTACTTATTATTAAGGAACAAATGAAGACCGCTTTCAACAGACAAAAGAGTTATGCCGATCGAAAGCGGAAGGATGTTCATTTTGCAGTTAGTGACCATGTCTTTCTTAAGATCTCACCAATGAGAGGTGTTATGACATTTAGGAAGAAAGGGAAGCTGTCACCGAGATTTGTAGCCCTATTTGAGATACTTTAGAAGATTGGTAATGTGGCTTACAGATTGGCTCTTCCACCTAATTTGAGCCATGTTCATCCGGTGTTCCATATCTCTATGATGCAGAAGTATGTATCTGTTCCATCGCATATATTAGAGGTACAAGATATGGGGTTAATGAAGACTTGTCATATGAGGAGCTACCAGTGGAGATTATTGATAGACAAGTCAGGCAACTGAGGAACCAAAGAGATCCCAATGGTAAAGGTGCTTTGGAGGAACCAGATGATGAAGGAGTGCACATGAGAGAGCGAGCAGGACATGAAGAACAAGTATCCATTTCTGTTCCAACTGTTAGGTATGTGTTTATTTTAAATTCGATGACGAATTTATTTGAAGGGGGTAGAATATAATACCCTAGAAAAGCCTATCCTAAATGCATATTATTCTTCTCAGGTTTTGGTTTGGGATCAACGAAATAACTAAAAATAATTTTAGAGACACAGTTAGAATGCAAATGAGATACTTTTCCGGAAAATGTTGGTGTCAAAAACACTGCCGAGAAAATAGCAGTCCGGTTGACAGGTGAATTTCTGATTCAGACTAGGGGGTAAAGAATCATATAAATGCATATGTAATTATGGTAAAAAGAAAGTGTTGAAAAATGTTTAAGAACATTGAAAAAGTAAGTGATGGCAAAACCGTAAATAAATAGAACTTTAGGGGTATAGTGGAAATTGGACTGTCTGAGTTTTAGAATGACTCTAAAATTATTTTTATAACAAAGTATAAATAAAAATAAGCTATTTGAATCCTCACTTTGAAATCTAAATCTCAACAGAATTGTTAGAATAAATTACAAAAGGAAATGTGGCAAAAGTATGATTTATGAAAAATTTAAGGACCAAAATGAAAATTTTCATTTTTGACTTAGTATATAAGCTACACTTAGCCAAACTTTTTTGCATTTCTTCTTTTTCCTTTCTCTCTTGGCCAAAATATCTTCTTTATTGACCCACCAATTTTCCTTCATTTTCTTAAAGAAAAATCAAAGAAAACTTAAATCCAACCTTGGATTTCTTGATTTCCATCTTTGATTTGCTTGGAAAATTAAAGAATTTCAAGACCAAACATCATAGAATTTTCTTCCCAACCATCAATTTGAGGTAAAATGTAGATTTGTTTGATTTTATGTTTAATTTAGATGTTATAGATGTCAAATAGAATGGGTTTTGAGTTTAATTGCATCAATTGATGCATTTGGGATTTTTTTCCAATTTTCCAAACCCTAGCCTAAGTTTTTTGAATTAGCTAATTGATTTTGAGTTAGTTTATATCAATTGAGCTTAGATTATGTTAATTGGAAGCTAATGGATGAATTTTTTGTGATTGGTTTGGTGTAGAAAATCAAGATTGCCAAAGTTATCAATTTTGCCTCCTTTGAAGCTTTAGGTGGAAAATCAATTTTTCAAAGCAATTTGAAGTGTGAGGTGAGTCTTTTATGCATTAAATAATATGCCTAAAGTGTTATAATGTTGATTGAAATTCCTAATTTTTGTCCAATGTTTGGCCAAATGCCTTATCACTATTCATCCCTTTGATTTTGCTTTGTTTTCCTTTAAGTTTTCTAAGCCAATTTGATTCATTTAATATTATTTATTATTGAGTTTATAATGCCTATCATATTGCATTGATTATGAGTTATTGATGTGCAATGGGGCAATGTTGGAGTTGCACACAAACCTTGCCAAATTGTCCATCCAAAGTTACACACCAAGTGTTTGTTAAAATGCCTAGTTCAAAATCCATAGGCCTACCATTGTTTTCATCCATAGGCCTACCATTTGAATGTCATCATTGCCAGTGACATTGGTATGCCAATTGTGCCAACCTTTTGTTCATATAAGACTAACCTATGTTTCATCCCATTGTTGTTTGCCAAACCCTTTGTCTTTGTATAACTACTTGTTATTGCTATTCCATTAGTACTATTGTTACTTGAATTGATTGATAATGTATTATTGACACTTGATGATACCATTATTGTACGATGGTATCTATTGACTTGTTCCTTATATTAACTCCGATATAGTTTGACAAAGCTGCCACTCCGACAGGGTCGTGGGTACATACTGTCGACAATGTGCACATTGTATTATTATACCCTAGCTGGGAAGGGTTATCAGTCCTAGCCATAAGATCTGATCAGTCTTATGTTTATTGATATGAGATTGATATGTGTTTGGCACATATTATATGCATTTTACACATATTATATGTGTTTCATGGCCCTATATCTGTGTAACACCTACAATTTCCTATGTCATTTTTGAATATATATATATGTGTAGAAATTTTAAATTTTATTGGCTGAATTAATTTACTATGCAATAAGTATGAATTTTACTTATTTAATTATTTTGGGTAATGATACTGTTAGTAAATGATAATGGAAAATATTCATGGATATGATATTGATTGATAGATTGAGTTCCTAAATTGGTAAAAATATTCTAAGTGCTAGAAGATTGAAAATTCACAGGTCAGTAGCGAATTACGTAAGTTGGGTTAGAGTGTTTTTAGCCGGCATTGGCGAGCTGGCCTTGCGAAGAGGCCTTGCTGAGTTGGCCTCACGAAGAAGAAGTGCGAGCTGACATTGCGAAGATGCAGTGGCGAACAGGCATTGCGAAGAGGAAATGGCGAAGAGGGAATGCCAAAGAGGAAATGATAAGAGGGAATGGTGAAGAGGAAAGGCGATGAGGAAATGGCGAAGAGGAAATGCAAAAAGGGAAAGGCGAAGAAGAAATGTGAAAAGGTAATGATGAAGAGGAAATATAAAGAGGGAATCGCGAAGAGGAAAGGCGAAGAGGAAATGGCGAAGAGGAAAGGTGAAAAGGAAATGGCGAAGAGGAAATGCGAAAAGGGAAAGGCGAAGAAGAAATGCGAAGAGGGAATGGCGAAGAGGAAATGCTAAGAGGAAACATGAAGAGGAATTTCGAAGAGGAATTTTGAAGAGCAAAGTGCGAAGAGGAAACGCGAAGAGGAAGTGCGAAAAGGCATATGCGAGCCGGTTTATGCGAAGTGGAATGGAGAGCCGGCAATGCGAGCTGGGATTGGAGAGCTAGCGAACTCGCGAGCTGAAACAGCGGAGCGGGATTCAATTAATTTCGTTACTGAGGCAGTAGCCTATATTAAAGAGGCAGTAACTTATTATAAAGGGCAGTAACTGAGGAAATTAAAAACACTTAGACCTTTTATTTCTTTTTCTGCTCCCGTGACCTGCGTATTCTTCTTTTTCTCCCAAAGGAAGCCGAACACTGTTTCTTCATCTTCTTCATCAGATTTCACGATTTTCTCCATCAAATTTCTGGGAAAATTTGTGAAAATCCATAAGGATATTCTGTGACTATCACATTCCGTTTTAGCTTTAGGAAAGAGATGGAAAATATTTTGGCGGCAGAGAAGAATAAATTCTGCCATTGACACTCATTTGAGTTAAGTGATTATTTGTTGGATTTTATTAATCTAATAGATATTATTAAGGTTAGAATAAATGGGTTTAGTGTTATTTTACATTGATTAACACTAAATAATTGAAATATCTAAACTCTAGAGTTTTATTGAAACTTTGAAATATGATATGGTGAATTAGTGATGGGATTCATAAATTGATGATAGAAATAGTTAATTGAGTATAAGAGAACAATTAATTGATGA
>CANXYC010167490.1:0-35691 GCA_948193065.1 Aleurites moluccanus | reverse complement strand
AATATATATAATATATGAAATGTTATAACACATGCAAATCATGCATAATTATGCTAAAGAACTCACCAAAAGCACCAAAATAGATATACTCCCAAATCCAGCCTCCGAGCTCTACTCAGCTCGCCGATCCGTACTCCGAGCAGGAGTTTCTGACAGATCTCCTATTAACACACATAACACTCCGATAAGCTATAAATCATTACAAAACATGACAATTTCATCAAAATACAAACAATACACACAATACATCATACATTTATCATTAAACACATTATGTACCTAACTTAGGCAATTTCACATCTCAACCTTCAAAATACCCAAAATACTCATTTAAACTTATACATTGCTATACTTTTACATCTATATACATATTCAAATTTAGCTTTACTCATTACATCATCCTAACACCATAACTTAGTAAACTTAACTTTAACCAAAGTTTGCATATTTCAACTTATTCATCAATTCAACAATGCCATTCTATCTAACCATATCTATAAACCTTAAACTAATAATATTCATCCATTTAAACCTAACTATCATCAAATTACACTTCTCCATCATATATATTTCAATTCGGCCTAACCATGACATTTACCTAATAGATTCTTTTCCAACATTCAATTACATATTCATCACATATGCATCCAATACCACTCATTTCAACCATTAAACACCTAAACCAACCAAAAGCACACCAAACCCTAAGCCTATATGAAGTCGGCCATGCTTGTACTTCCACCAAATGAATTAATTTCTTCCATTCAACCATAAATTCATATCATACATACTGCATAAACATCATTAGAAACAATAAATTCATCAAAAGCATACTTAAAACCAAAGGTATGCCTATTAGGCTTTCAAAGTCTAACTTGCATTCTAACCATACAAAATCACTTCTAAACCATAATTAATAACAAGAACAACTAAAAAAACAATTATACATCAAAAGAAATCAAAAACTCATAACTTACCAATAGTTCTTCCAAACTTTCTTTGAATTATTTGATGGCTCAAATGACTTTTTCTTTCAATTTTAAGGTTGGAATGATGTTTAGGATGGTAGATTATGTCTATTTTTATCAAAGATTGAAAGAAAACATCAAAGGAGGAAAGGAAGGTGTTTGGCCGAAACTTGGAGGAAGAAAAATGGTGGCTATGGCTGAAAATTTCTAAGGAAGAAGAAGACAAATGGTGATTTTTATCCAAACACTTAAGACATGATACAATGGTTTAGGTTTTATGGTAATCTTGGCGAAACCTAGAAATCCAACCATCCCTTCTTCTTACTTTCATCCTATTGGTTCATCCAAAGTCAACTTAGATAGGTAACACATATATCTAACATACCAAATCACAAACCAAAGGCAATAATCTCATACTTTGAGTTTAAGATAGCAACTTTGCAGCCTACTCATCTAACCATCCAATCTTTCATCATTTGATCTAACGATCTTATTTAATCAAGCCTAAACTAATACCATAAGGTTACACATACTCAATAACTCCATATTACAAAGGAAATGACCAAAATACCCTTAGTTCAACCGAAACACCGAAATCGCGCAACGTGCCGATAACAATTTTCCAACCGGAATTATTTCTTAAACTACTGCTCAAATAAATAAAACAAGGCTATTTTCAAGTCTTTAAATTATTTTCTCCTTTTAAATATGATATTAAATCCATAAAATTCTGACGGGCGAAAAATGACCATTTTGCCCCCAGTTCACCAAAAATCCAAAATTTCCCGATTAAATCCTAACAGCTTCTGGACTACTCTTATGCCTAAAACTAATTCAAATAACATGCATAATCATCAATTTCATGCATAAATACATATTAACAACACAATATAAAAAAATCAAAAATCTCTCCCCAAAGATCTCTATAAAGGTTAGGTTCAAGTTAGGCTGAGGTGTTACATAGTGGTACTGCTAAATATTTATAATAGAGTAAAAAAGAAATCTTAATTACGTGAATTTTGTATATCATATAATAAAGTTATGTTAATTCTTATTAGTATAATTTTTTTTATTTTAAGTGTATGATATTCACGTATTATTAAAAAGATCATTTGTAATAGTGATTATATTTATATTGATTAGTTAGTATTATCTTAATCTAACGGTAGATGAAAACGAAGTATTTTAATAATAAGCTTCTAAGATTTTAAATTTCATTATTGTTAAAAACTTAAAATCCCTCCCCTATATATATATATATACTAAAAAGGAAATTTCATTATTGGAAATGTGTTGAATGGGAACAAATGGGAATACTCCAAAATGCATTGGCTAAAGCTTTGATTATTTTAATAGGGAAGATCTGTGTTGTAATTATGAAGTTAATTATGTAAGAAAAGGAAGGAAAAATGGGAAATATAATGATAATATTAATTGTGGGGTATATAATTATAACAATATACTTAAAAATAAAAGTGAAAATTAACAAACACACACTCACATGGCACATAATTGAATCTCATGCTCATGCTTAATGATTTTGCTTCCCACCTTTGATCCCCATTCCTAACAATCTTCTCTTTCCCCATTTTTTCCAATTTTCATCTGTCCTTCTCCTTACTTTCCTTATGTACCCTAATTCTGTAAGCTAAATAGGGTTTTAATTAAGCAAACCCTAATGATATATTTCTTGTATTATATTGTCTTCATAATTCTACTTAATTGATTATCATTTGAATTACGGTTGTGAAAAATTCAAAATTGTTAAAAGTATTAATTAGAGATTAAAAATTATTTTTATGATATATTATAAAACAATCAAATAATACCTTCAAACTATTTAATTTCAGGACATTTGGAATAGTGCTTTTTTGTTAAGTAAATTTTAATATTTAATACTAAATAGAATCTTATGATTATTTTATGTTTATCATGTTATCAGTGTTATCAAATCCGTATTAGATTGGTTAGTTGAATAGAAAAAATCGAAAATTAGATGGATGGTTGGGTCACTCTACTTCTTTTTATCTGATTCAAAAAAATTGGTATAAAAATTAATAATCTATCCAGCTAATCAATGATCCGATTGATTCGGACCGATTTTTCGAATTGAGTGAGTGAGACTTTTTAATTTTTTAATCAAAACAACGTCATTTTATTTTTAAAATTCTTTTTAATAAATCCTCATGCTCCCATATGTTCGAACTAAAGAGCTTTCAAAAATCTTCTAAGGTTCTATCTACTATGCCAAGGACAATTTTTATTAATCTTTTCTCAAATTTAGTATTTATAATTATAAGATAATTTAATTAATTAATAAATTATATTATTAGTTTTTTAAAATAATTAAATTCATTAAATTTAATGTACTTTAATATATATATATATATATTATTGTAGTTTGAAATTTTTATTTTAATTATTGTTTAATATACTTATTAATTAATTAATTAATTTTATACAAATATATTTTTATTTATCAATATGTAATATAATCATATTATATCTTATGCTTATTACATATTTAATTTAATTATGATTTAACTCTTGTTATATATTTTTTTAATGGTAAAATTATCTAAATATTTAAAAAATTATAGGTCAACTAGTATAATGCATGTGTTGAATTTTTTCATAAAATAATAATAATAATTATAAAAATGCTTTTTATATTTTTATGTAAGATTAATTATGATAATTTTTATTTTTATAAGAATTACTTGTAATTCTATTACTATTTTTGCTTGTTGGATTGTTGTGTAGGTAAGTACAATTTTATTATTATTTTTTTTTTTTTGTGTGTGTGTATATATATATATATATATATAGACACCATATTTTGTTCAGCCTTTTTTGAAAAATATATTTTTTTAAAAAAAATAAGATTTTCATGTTTTTATCAATTTGTTTAAAAATATTAAGAATAATTAAAATTTAAAAAGAAATAAGAATTTTATAATTTAAAAATTTATATGTTGAGAAAACAAACAAAACAATTAAATTGAGTTTAAGTTTTTTTCCAATTTTAATTATTTAATTATTGCTTTATGTTAGTTTTAATTAATATTATTTTATGGATTGGATGATTTGTGGATCCAAGCAAAGAAAACCTAAAAACATTTAGCTTAATCCAATCTAACCTAAGATCAAACCTGTCACACCCCAACTCCAGCGGTGTGACGGTCTTAGGGCAAGGGTAGGCTTAAGACCACCATAAACCCGTAAAACTCCCGAATCCTGAATCTCATATATATTTATATCTGATATAATAACATGTTATATCATATCAAAATCCATTCGAGCAACAATCATTTCTTCACTATATCATTTCATAATAATATTCTCCTGTTCGTTACTGATCAAAAGATGTATCTCACATCACTAAGGAACAAGATTTCCCAAAAGATAACAATTTATACATCAATAACATTATCATTTTCTAACGACTATCTACGGAGCTCTAGAGTATACTCCCATTACATATTGTGCCATAATACCCTTTAACGAAAATACATAATCATATAACAAAAGATTTATAATGAGAGCTTTTTGGAATGAAAAAGTCAAGAAGCTTGATCTTCTCTGCTAGCTCCCTCACGAGCTATACTATCACCTGAAATCCACAGAAGAAGAGTGAGCCTTCAACTCAGTAAGATATGAACATTAATATTATAAGAACTGAATGTCGAATCATGGTCAGGAACAAATAATCATACTTCTAGGCATGAAAGAAGTCATAGGCTTTACTTGAAAGAAATGTGGTTTTCATAACAAATCAACTATATCAAATCATGTCAAATTCAAATCATAGGTTCATCTTTAGAACATAGAATGCCCACAAGGAATGGAATTATCAAATATCATCTGGAAGAACTGATCACATATCATACATACGTATCGATAGCCTTGCTACTTCAACGTGCACACATGCTTGGCCAAGCATGCGCCTAGAGCTCCTGGTCCCTTCTAGGTGGAACACTGGTACAGAACTCTACCAGCTGAGTTCCCAAAGTGCACAATGGACTAATGAATTTACTCTTATTGGGAAGAGAATTCTATCCATGGGTCATAGGTTTCAATCTCATAGGAAGCATATTGGTCACAAGACCATCATCATATAACATCATTCAAATCGGGTTTAACAAGTAAGAATCATATGAACTTGATCTAAGAAAATTGATCAAGTCATTTTTGGCATATACAAAAATATATAAACATATGTGAATGAACAAATCAAAGATGCTTAATCTTATTATTGCAAAGAGACAAGAAATAGGTAAATGTTCATACTTACCTCTCACACAAATTTCCTTAAATTCCTTTAGCAAGCTGCTCACTTAAATTCCTCAATCAAATTCTGAATTTCTCCTCCTAAGAAATTTTCCAAATATACAAAAATTAGGGTTTCTCCAATCAACAATATTCCACATGATTTTCATTAATTAATTATCTTAGAATCTCTATTCTTAATTTTCAATAACAATTCCATTTATTTCTCTAAAGAAACTGCATTAAATTTCACATTAAATTTCGGAGTTACTGTTCACAGCAGTTTAACCTCCAAAAATTTCTCCCATATTAATTACCATTAATTACTTCTAATCACTAGTAATAAATTCTATATATCCAGAATTAATTATCCTAACCCATAGACTTAAATAAATCCAAAGAAAATAACTTAGGAAGAAAATTTACCTTATTTCCTTCAAACTGAGATTTCTGCAAAATACTGCACAAATTGATGATTCTGCCTTAAATATAGACTAATCTAGAAGTCTATTGCATTAATCTAAGTTTTAATGCCTTAGAATAAAATATGAAACAACTTTGAGAAGAAGACTGAAATTGCCAAAGGAGGAAAGAAAGAAATTCACGAAATCGCTACTGGGTTACTGGGGGTTAAAATAGACTTCTGCCCAGAAACACGCTAGCCAGCTCGCCTCGCCAAACCAGCACGCTAATCCCACTTCGCACTCCCAGCTCGCACTTGCCAGCTCGCTAATCTTGATTCGGCAATGCTGTCTCGCACATTCCAATTCGCATATGCTACCTTGCGTATACTGCCTCGCCAAACTCTCCTCGCAACTCAACCTCGCATATGCCACCTCGGCAATGCTTCTTCGCCTTTTCGCTTCTTTGCTCCTTCACTATCTGCCACTTCGCATACCTCTCTTTGCACAATGCCTCCTCGCATAATGCCTCTTTGCCAACTCCCCTTCGCCTTAGCTCTTCACCAAAGCTCTTTGCCTAAGCTCTTCGCCTCAACAACTCACTACACCACTTCGCCATCACACCACCTCGCATTGCCAGATAGCAAAATGACTTCTCGCATTTTGCTGGCTCGCCATAACAACTTCTTCTAAGTTAAACTCCTGTCTGAACATCCCCCACTCAGCCAGCTCACAAATGAACTATACATATCCAAACTTATTGATTCTTCTTGACACTTACAATCAACAGGCAGGAACACAACATATCAAAATTTCAAATTAAACTAATCAACACACAGACCTCAGTGACTCTCCAAAAGTCACCTAGACTCCTGCCTCAAAATCTAACCGAATAGCCCGGATACAAATCACTCTCCACTGAGATATACTTATCCAAAAATTCTGAAATTTTACAGGCATCATCTCAACATACAAGGAACATTTTTCATGTCACCACTTCAGCTAATTCTATCTCAGTCATTCCCAATAATTCCAAACAGACACTGCATCTTTGCAAAAAATCTCAACCATACCAGTCTTGCTCAAATAGATACAACTCAACACATACACAGAATTTTGCCAAACCATTTTACAGAATTATAGCTGAGACATAAATTAACAACTTTCTTGTTTTACACTTTATCAAATTACATCTTTAAGAGCAAGTAATAATCAACACTGAATTCTGATGCAACCAAAACAAAGGTTTTCTGAGATTCTCCACATTCTCATTTAGAATTTAAAATTCTCCAAACATACAAAAATCAATAAATGCACTTCAAAAATGGCAGATATTACAACCCTTCCTAGCTAGGGCATTAGTAATACAATGTGCACATCGCCAACGGTATATTCCCACTACCCTATTAGAGCGGTACCTCTGTTAAATTCACATGTAAATAGACCAATGGAAATTAATAATAATATCAAGTATGCATTAAGAACATTTCGGTACAATGGATTTCGATACACGGGTTTACTTATCAATCAGTACACAAAAGACATTTCAATATTAATAGCAATCAATGAATATGGATAAATTTCAATCTTTTAGAAGATCAAAGAATGATCAACAATAACAAGTGGCATTTAATCAAGAAGAAAACATACTCATTGGGTCGACAAATCAAACATGAGTATGCATAATGATGTATATATTACTCACCTTATCTTATAACTTGAACATTTCCCTTTCCCTTTTTCCTTGATTCTTTGCCTTATCTCTTTTGGTACCCATCACATCCCTTATTCATTCTTGACTCTAAATATCCAATTAATTTCCATTTAGATAATATTTAACATAAAATTACATTACTTATACTTATATTAAAGAAAATTCCTCAAATTTTCAAGTTACTAGGATTTTTTTTGAGCAAAATTTTTTACTGACAGCCTGTGTTCCATTACACATATCTCTCTCTATAATTATCAAATTGCTTCAATTCTTGATCTTAATTAAACTTAACATATAAGGTTATAACATATCCAAATTTCACATAAAATCATTATTATACAATTTATGGTGTTAATTTAAACTTAGGCCTATATCCAGCCCTGCTACCCTGCATTCTGCGTGAAATCCTATTCTGGCAGATTCTATTCTTTTGTTAATAACTCAATTAATACTTAACCAATTACTGTAATTATTTTTTCTATTGAAAATAGACACATAAAAATATAACATATTCAAATTTAAGAATTTTTATATTACTGTACAATTATTAGTGAATTTTCAAATCTAAATTACTGCCCTGAAATCTCTATTCAGACATGCCCTGTTTCTATGCCTATAATTAATTCCGTACCTATCCAATTACAAAAAAATTTTACAATAATTTAGATAAAACATAAATTAATATCTTTCATGTTTCACACTTTCTAAAATTCAAAATTTAAGGTCCTTATATTAATATAAATCTATAACCTATATTCTGTCAAATAATCATTCTGAATAGTCTATACTTATGACCTAATATCTCATAAACCAAAAATTCAATTGAAAAACCCTTTTCTATTATTATATATAAGACATAAATTAACACTTTTAATGTTGAACACTTCTTCTAATTCTATCTCTATCATTATATACAATAAAAACACAGTAGCATTGTTTCATAACCCTAATTTCAGGCCAGTCATAATTTTTACTCAATAACTCTTATCTCACTTTGAATTTCACAAATTCCTTTTACAGAAGTCTAATTAACATATTTACCTAAAAATTTCAGTTTTTAACCATCTTCAAATTCAGTCTTTAAAATTTTGGAATAATAGCCATAAATTACTGCCATCAAACAAATTCTAAAAACTGTATAAACGCTAACTCATTCTTTATATTTTTTAACTTAATTACCTCAATTATTTGCTAAATTATGCTATAGAACTCTTAAATACAATTAAAAATGATAATTTTAGAATCATTACCTCAAGTTAAACTCTTTGATTCCATCTTTTTTGATCTCTCCAAATAGCTTCACATAATCTCCATCAACTTCCTTTCTTAACTCTTCTTTCTCTCATCTCTCCCTATATGATTTTAGTTGATTTATTTGAAAGGAATGGAAGTATATTTTTGATCACTTTCTCTACACATGGTTCGGCCAAATCCTCCATTATGGCAGCCAACAATTTTTCCTTTATACACTAAAAGCAAATAAAAAGCAAATATGTAGAGAATTATGGAGAAAATGATAAAAAAGTCACTAAAAATACATGTTATTTTACTATTTCCTTAATATTTTATAATTAATTAAAAACACATAGTATTTATTTCATAACTTGGCCATTTGGCCGGATGTTCTAAAAAAAAAATTGATATTTTTCTTTTGTCTTTTACTTAAGGGAATTATAATATAAAAAGAAAGATAAGAATAAAGATTTTGACTTGGAAAATTTGACTTATGTAAAGTTAATGTAAAGTCTTATTTTAATCAAATAAATTGCATAACTTTGGCCATTTCTTCATTCTTTTAGCCAGCCACATATGCTCCCTTCTAGAATAGGTGGGTCCCATAACTTTGTTTAATTGTATTTTTGGCCCAAATTTTTTCTTATTTATATTTTTGACCCCAAAACTTTCTGTAATTTATTCTGTCTATTCTGTTTAGATTCAACATCAAGTGTGGGGAGTGAAATACCTTATTTTAAGTTTTTTTATCATTTAAAATAGTTCTAGGTCATTTTTGGATCCCAGACAGTTGATTTCCAAAATTACCCCCAAAGTTACCTTTATTTACAATTTTTCCATTATTCTTATTTTCAGTGTTCCAAAATATTTTTCAACTCTTTCTTTTCACCATAATTTCACATAAAATTAACTTATTTCATCCCCCAAGTCTGGGTCTGAAATTCTTAAATTTGTCGGACTGCTATTTTCCCGACAGTGTTTCCAACACCGACGATTTCCGGAAAAATTTTGCATTTGCTTTCTAACTGTGTTTCTAAAATTATTTCCCATCATTTCAATGCTTTTAAACCATGAATTGAGAATCAATTCATGCTTACAAGATGGGGCTTCCTAGGGTATTACGGTTACATATGTCAATGACTTAGTAGCTAAATAAACATGAACATAATAGATACAAGGCCTTTTGAAATAGCTCATAAAATAACTTATAAAATAACTCGTGAAATATATATGGTTGATTAGATGTTATGGCTAGGACATTAGCCCTTTCCTAGCAAGGGTCCTAGTAAAAAGTATTCATTGTGCACAATGTTGATGATACTTACCCATTACCCCATCAGTCGGGTAGTTTTATTATGTCATGTCATGTCTTCATTGTACATAATGTCAATGATACTTACCCACTATCCCATCGGTCGAGTAGTTTTATTATGTCATGTCATGTCATTAGATATTTAGCAAATTAGAGTACAATACTTATAATCACATAGTATGGTTTTCATGTAGGGAATATCAAATAACAGTCATTAGTCAACAAGGAAAAAGGTTTCGATACAAATGATGACAATAAGCAAATAGATTTAAGAATTTAAGGAATGGTTATAACATGCATAATAACATATTTATGACTCACCTTACCCTTTAAACTCCACATTTTCAACTTCTATCTCTTTAATATGATGATATAGCACTTATGGTCTCCTCTTCATCTTCATTAATTCTTTGATGCTACACATTCAATTAATCTCAATTTAGACACTATTTAAGATGAAATTATATTAATTAAACTTAAATTAAAGAAATTCCCTAAAATCCCCAAATTTATTTTACAATCACTTATTTAATATATAAATGAACACTGTTCATAATTCAGACTCTAAGGTCTCATATCAATAGAATACAGTAACCCTTTCCTATAATTCTGGCAGTCTGGGTCAATTATACTTATAACCAAATATCTCTCTATTCTCTTCAAATTTTACTAAACCCTTTAAAAAAAATCTATATGACATATATATCTACAACTTTCATGTTTAATACTTAAACAAATTCTACCTTTAAGATCCTCGTATTACCAAAACACAATAGCCTTTTCAGTTAAACCCTATAGCCGGGTTAGTTCCATTAATAACATAATATATCTTTCTTTACTTTGAATTTGACAAAACTATTTTATAGGAATCTATGACCTAAAGCTATAATTTTCATGTTTTAAACTCTCTCAAATTCATCCATTAAGTCCACGGAATTTGAGCTACAAATTTATGTTCTAACCCTGATTCCAGAATCCTCTAAAATCCTAATTCATCTTTATGTTCTTCCATAATTCATTGCTTATACAATTCAATTAATTCAATCCATTAATCATCCAAGCTATAACATTCATAAATTAAATTAAATAATTGAGATTAAGAATTTTACCTTAGATGAATTTCTTCCTTTCTTCTCCTCCAATGATAATAAGTTCATTAATTCTTCCTTTATCAACTTTCTTCCTTCTTTCTAACCTTTCCCTACTTAGGTATTTGAATTACTTGAAAAATGGTCGAGACAGTATTTTTGGGAGCTTTTTGGATAAGAGTGTTTGGTCATTGCTCTTCTAATGGCTAGCCTTCTCTTCCTATTTATACTAACCTAATAGGAAGGTTGAAAAATGGAGAAAATTCTAGAATTTGGGTATTTGTCAAATTTTCATAAATTTGTGAGAAAAATCTTCAATAAAAATCTTCATTTCCTTATCCCTTTGGCCAGCCACTCCAAGAATTTTTCCTTGGAGAATTCTAGATTTTGTGGATTAAAATGAACTTTGACTTGGTGGGTCCCACAACTTTAGGTAATTTTACTTTGATACAAAATTTTTCTTATTTATATTTGTAACACAAATCTTTTTAATTCCTTTTAATTGAGTCCTTGAATTCCTTCTATTTAATTCCTATGAAATCATACATTTTCTATTATACCTCAATTCAATTTAATCAATCAATCTCAATAGCTATACAATTTTTATTCCAAACCCATTCCGATAAAAACTCCAAAAATTGTAACTTTAACTTTCCTTAACTTCACTTCATCTCCAATCACCTTTAATACTATATTCACCTCAATTTATTTTTCCTTGATAATTTAAGATCTTAATTAAAAATAGCCTCAATCAATTTCTATAAAGAGCTTTGTAAAAAAATATTATAAAAATTCGATTACCGATAACATTACTTATTTTCACTCTTAAAATTCTTCGGTAAAAATTCTTATTGAATATTATTTTCTTATAATTCCTTAAACCATTATGACCTATTTATTCTTCAATTAATTTAATATTTACTGTTATGGTCCACTTGGGTCCCTACATTCTTCTAGGATATTATAATTTAATTGTGTATATATATATAATTATGCATTAATATTATTAATTGAATAAGAACATGTGTGTATATGATTTATTACTATTTGTATTGCATATTACGTGTGGTTGCTGGATGAGATTAAGATGACATAGGACCACATAGGGTATGAAATGGTTATGATTTGATAAGCTATGACTGGTGTGACAGAATGGGCTTGCTCATCGCTCGACGCTATTTGCCAGTCGGGTTGACTTTGCTTGGCTACGGTTGTAACCGTGGAACCCTATGAATTGGATTAAGAGATAGTATTGGATTAAGAGAGCCAAATAAAGGAATTGACTCTCCACACTATGGTTTAATGTGGTTCATATTGACTAATTCTCATCCTTGTTTGATTATGTGATTATTTGTCTGTTTGACAAGTTGCATAAACATTACAAACGCTTAATTCTATTTAATTTATTTTTCTTAGTTTGCAGGTGAGTGTCATAAGTTAAATTACTGTCGAGTCGCTCTTTTATTTTTCCTCAGGCAGAGAAGGTTTCATATTTTATTTTATTTTCATTTTGTACTAATAATCTAGAGCTCTGCATTATTATTTTTGTATTGATTTTGTTGTCCTAATTTAATTTCTTAAAAGTTTGAGTTGTTTAACTTGACGATAACTGAGTTTCCTTGTTTAATGGATAACCTATTGAATAAAATTATTTTTATGGTAATGAGTTTGATTTGATGGATATAGAAGCCCTGTAGGGCCATGATATAATTTGTGTTCAGATTATGCTCAATAGGTGAGTCATAGCCCTAGTTTTATGTCAGATACAACTATCATTTTGGGAGTTTTATCATTTAGTGAGGTGTCAGACTGACTACGAGTTTTAAAAGCCTTATGCTTACCTGTTCCTTAATGCCAGTCATGTGCCTTCGGGTTTGGAGCGTGACAAAGATGGTATCAGAGCAAAGGTCTTGTGACCCGTGGAATGTTCAAAGTTATGGGAGTCACTGTTAGTCTAAGTTCTTATAACATGCAAAGCATAAGAATCCTTCTCGTCCCATTGAGTATCTTTGTTTCCAAAATTCTGCATTATCCATAGATTCTGATGGGGTGTCATTGTCCTAGCATGGCTGAGATTGAGATATGATTTTTCAATAATGATAAGTTGGGTAGTTTTATCAGTTGTGGGTCTGATAATAATAAGGATAAATATAAATTAATATATATTGATGTAATGGAGATATTACTGGACTTTTCCTTATTCAGAAAAAAAAGATGATTTAAAGAAATAATATAATAATGACATTAATGATAAGAGGTAATTATATGCTAGTGGATTCTTAGAGACACAAAAGGGATGGATTAGTGAAGTACCTAAGTGTAACACCCCAGAAGACTGTACATAAGACTGTACGGATGTAAGTGGATCATCGCAATAGATAATAAGTTAATTGAAGTATAAATGGGTCAAATTAGTTTAAGAAGGTATAAGAAGAATATTTAAGGAGAATTTTTTACAGAAAAATTTTAAGAATGATAATAGACAGTATTAACGGTAATGAATTTTTATAATATTTTTAAGAATTTTTTGCTAAAATTTATTGAGGATACCTTAAATAAGGATCGTAAATTATTAAGCAAAAATTATATGAGGATTTATATGAAGTTAGAAAGGCAAATGGATAGTGAAGGAAATAAATTAATAAAAAAAAAATCATATTTTAAGGTAATTATCGGTCTTTATTTTTAAGAAATTTTCGACAGTTAATTTGTTCAAATTTATTTTACATGCTTTAATTTAAATGGATTATGGTCCAATTAAAAATAAGATGGAAGTGAATATAGTATTAAGAATGATTAAAAATGGATATGGAATAGAAGAGAAATTAAGGAAATGTAAATTTTCAATTTACGGAGTTTTGCAGAAATGAGTTCGGTATAAAAATTCTTTAGCTATAGAGGTTGAGTTATTAAGTTGAATTAAGGTACCAAGGGTAATGTAAGGTTCCTTAGGACTTCAATGGAAAGAATTTATGGACTCAATTGAAAAGAATTAAAAAGAATTATGGTAGCAATTATAAATATGAAAAATTATGGGCAAAAGTATAATTAGCTAAAGTTGAGGGACCCACCAAGCCAAATATTATTGTAATCCACAAAATTTAGAATTTTTCAAGGAAAAAATCCTTGGAGTGGCCGGCCCACATGCTTAAATTAGGGAAAATTTTATACAAAATATTTATACCATCATTTAATCCTTCATTCCATAGAAAATTACAAAGTAATCTAAATTTTAGAATTTTCTCCATTTTTCAACCTTTCTATTAGCTTAGATAAATAGGAAGGAGATGGATATCAAATGAAACATCTAATGGACAAACCATCCATGGAAAAGTCTCCAAAAATATTTTTCCAAATTTTCTTCCATAGAAACCAAATGTTTAAGCAAGAAAAGGTTAGATAAGAATAATGATCAAGGAAAAATTTATGGATTTGCTATTCTTAGAAGAGAAAGAAAAAGAGGCTTCATCTAAGGTAATGTTCTTAACTTGGTTCTTTAATTTATTCTATAAGTATTATAGCTAGAATAGTTAATGAATTAATTTAATTGAATTATGTAATCAAAGGAGTATGAAAGAAGTTAAAGGATGAATTAGAGTTTTAAAGAATTCTCGAAATAGTTTAGGTCAGAAAGTTATAGTTTAGATTTTGTGGATTTAATGAATGAATTTAGGAAAGTGTAAAACATGAAAGTTGTAGGTATATGTGTTATGTATATACTTGTAAAAGAAATTTATGAATTTTGAAGTAAATAAGGGGATATTAAGTAAAGATTGTGACTGGATCAGATATAGGATTTCTTAAAATGACTACTTTTAATTTTTTATTATTTTATTTTGGAGAATGTTAAAGACTGAATTAAGCAAAGTGTTCAACATGAAAAGTATTTATTATGTCTTATCTATAGGAATATAAAAGGGTTTTAGAATTGGATATATATTTTAAGAGATATTAAGCTATAAGCATTACCTGTCCAGGTTTACAAATAAACAGGAAAGGGGTATTGTATTCCGTTGATATAAAGACTTTAGACTCTGAATTAGAAAAAATATTATACATACAAAATGTTTCTTTATATGTGATATAAGTTTTTGTAAAATAATTTTGCATTTGGATGAAAACATATTGATATATAGGCACAGAAATAGAGTCTGCTTGGATATGAACCGCAGGACAATAAGTATAACTTTGACAAATGATTGAGAATGGTGTAATAATCATATTAATCTAAAATTTTAATAGATAGTAGTATTATATGTATAGGTTAAGTAAAAAAAAAAAAGAATCACAACAATTGGACAAGTATAACATGAGTTATATGCAGAATGGTCTAGATTGCCAGGATGAGAAAATTTGAATAAAGGCTTATAAGATATAACCCTAGGTATAAGAAATATGAGAAATTTAATGAAACTAATGTTAAGATTAACCTAAGGTATATGAATAATTCTTGATTTTATGTTTAACTACGATGTAGATTCAAATGATGGAGATGATATAAGTATGGGTTCTAAGTAAAGGAAAAGAAGAAAGAAGTAAAGTGAATAGTTGAAGTTACTAAATGAGGTGAGTTACTTTACATCATTTACTCATGTTCATTGTCTTGATGTGATCTATTGTAATCATATCTAATTGATCTTCATTTGACCGAATGCCTTCTTGATCATTGATCATGATTGTTCTCCAAAGTTCTGAACCTAAATTTGACACGTCCCGATTTCGGAACATGACGGTCCTAGGATACAGGAGATGTCAGAGGCGACTGGCACCCGTAGAACCCAGTATCACATACTATTATCATATACTATCTCACACTTAAATCATTTACTTAATTTATATTCATTCTGGCATTCTGTAATTTGTCTATAATTTATTCTGCAATTGACTGTAATTACCATCATCTCATGCTATAACATTAATTAAACTCCATATTATGCTATATATATATAACTATAGTATAACTATGCCATTATACACACCATAGAGCAATCTAAAATATTTACAATTTTTCAGTGTTCAAATAATTACACTGCTAGTACAGACACTGTAGAATTCCTAAAAAAACAACAGTCGGGAATCTGCTAGTCAATCTGCACCTAGAAAGGGGAAACAACTGAAAGGGATGAGTATATAATACACAGTGAATCTAATATGTATCGACTAAAAGAAATGGCTATGATATCAATACACAATAGGTAGATAATTAATAAATATTAATCTGCACACTGATAACAAAATGAGGAATCAGAATACAATAAAGGACTGTAGAATTAGTGAACAAATCAATGAATCTCATATCATATAAATAAGACAGATGATGGGCCATGAAACTCATCTAACGTATGTCAATCACATATCAATAAACATAAGACTGATCAGGTCTTATGGCTAGGACAGTTAATCCTTCCCAGTTAGGGTATCTAGTATACAATGTGCTCATCCCTGACGGTATTTATCCGCTACCCCGTTGGTGAGGAAGCTCTGTCAAATCACATTAGATCCAATATAGGTATAGATCAATTCATTAGATACCAATAATAATAATGGTCTCATCAAGTATCAATAGCTTATGTATCAATCAAATGAGACTGCAATTAAGTAGTGAATAAATAATGGAAGGTATAATAAACAATGGTAATAAGAATAGCAGTTAACATTGGAATGAATTATAAGTTAAACAATCAAAGTCAAGAAGTTGACTCACTTGGCATGCCAATGTCACTGGCGATGATGGTATTCAAGTGATAGGCCTATGGATGAAACAATAATAGGTCTATGGTAAAATGAACTAGACATTTCATCGAACACTTAGTGTGCATCATTGAATGGACAATTTGGCTAGGTTATAGGTTATGGTGTAATATTGACATTGCCCATATTATCAACAATAAGTCCAAAATCCAAACAACTCAATAGGCAATAATTATCCGACAATAAACAATATTTAATGGATCAAATGAGCATATGAAATAGGAAGGAAACCAAGCAAAATACAAAGGGATGAATAATGCCTATATGGTTTGGCCAAAATGAGGGAAAATGAGAAGGTTTCCAATAAACAAATCAATGCTATATACATGATAAATGATGCATATTAAACTCACCTCACACTTCAAATAATCTAGGAAAATTGATTTGCCACCAAAATCTTCAAAATAGGCAAAAGTCACAACTTTCCAAATCCTTGTGTTTTTCACCAAACCAATCACAAATTAACCATCCATTAGTCTCCAATTAATATATTCAAAGCTTAATTAACATTAACTAACACTAATTCAAAGATTCAATTCACACAACTTCAACCTAGGGTTTCCAGATTAGGAAAAATCTATCAAATGCATCAATTGATGCAAATTAACACTAAACCCATTCTATTTAATATCTAATACATTTAAATCAATCATTAAACTAAAGAAATAAACTCATTACCTTATGGTGATGATCCACCCAAAATCCCACTTCAATATTTTCTTGAAATTCTTTGATTTTCAAGGTAAGAAATGGATGAAAAATGGAAGAACATAGGTTGGTTTCAATTTTTCCTTAGGTTTTCTTTTTATTTTTGCTTGAAAATTTCGTGGAGGAAATAGAATGGTGGTTCAACCAAAGGAAGAGGAAGGAAGAAAAGATGAAGCAAAAATGGATAAGGAATGCTTATATAGTAAGCAAAATTGACAAATTATATTTAGGTCCTTAAACTTTTCAATAATTGTACTTTGACCCCATCTTCTTCTGTAATTTATTCTGTTAATTCTGTTGAAAATCAAGTTTCAAAGTGAGAACTGAAATGACTTCTTTTTATCTATAGTTTATTATAAAAATAGTTTCATTGTCATTCTCAAACTCATACAGTGTGTTTCCCACTATACCCCTAAAGTTCGACTTATTTATTTTGCAATTACTCAAATTTTCAATGTTCCAAAATATTTTTCAACTTTTCCTTTTCACTAAAATTTCACATATAAATATTTGATTCTTTACCCCTGGTCTGAATCAGAAATTCATTTATCAATTGGACTGCTTTTTTTTCCTAGCAGTGTAATTAATACTGACATTTCTAGGACAGTATCACAAATGCATTCTAATTGAGGTTCAAAAATTTTTCTTAATTATCTCGATGTTCCCAGTCTGATAACTAGTTATGTTATTATGTTCTTATGGTAGTTTAATAGGGTATTACATTCTACCCCTCTTTAAATAAATTCGTCATCAAATTTAAAATAATACATACCTCAATGTTGAAACAGGAATGGATACTTGGTCTTCATAAACTGCTCGCTCTCCCAGGTACACTCCTCCATCGATTGATTCCTTTAAAGCACTTTTACCATCGGTATTTCTTTATTCCGTAGTCGCTTGACCTATCGATCCACAGTCTCTACGGTAGCTCCTCATATGACAAATCTTCATTAACATAAATATCTTGTACCTCTAATACATGTGATGGATCAAGCACATACTTCTGTAGCATCGAAATATGAAATACCGGATGAATATGGCTCAAACTAGGTGGAAGAGCCAACCTGTATGCCACATTACCTATCTTCTCAAGTATCTCAAATGGCCCTACATATCTTGGTGACAGTTTTCCTTTCTTCCCAAATCTCGTAACACCTTTCATAGGTGAGATTTTAAGAAATACATGATCTCCAACTGCAAAGTATACATCTTTTCGCTTTGGGTCTGTATAAAACTTCTGTCTGCTGAAAGTGATCTTCATCTGTTTTTAAATGATAGACACTTTTTCTATTGTCTCCTTTATCAACTCTGGGCCTTCCAACTGTTTCTCACCTAGTTCCACCCAACATACCGGAGATTGGCATTTTCTACTATATAGTGCCTCATATGGAGCCATTCTGATGGAAGAATGGTAACTGTTGTTGTAGGAGAATTCAATCAATGGCAAATACTAACCCCAGCTATCCTTGAAGTCTAGAACACATAACCACAATATATCCTCTAATGTCTGGATAGTCCTCTCGACTGTCCATCGATCTATGGATGGAAAGCTGTACTGAATCATAACTGAGTAGCCATAGCCTCCTGAAACTTCTGCCAAAACTGAGAAGTAAACTATGTACGCCTATCTGATATTATTAATGGCACTCCATGAAGCTGTACAATCATATCAACATAGAGTTGTGCATACTGAACTGCTGAATAACTGGTCTTTACTTTCAGAAAATGAGTCGATTTAGTCAATCTATTCATAATAACCTATATGGAATCATAACCCCATATAGTCCTTGGTAAACTGACTACAAAATCCATAGTAATCTGCTCCCATTTCCACTCTGGCAACTCTATCTCCTGAAGCAAACCAGACGGCTTCCGATGCTCAAACTTAACCTGCTGATAGGCTAAGCAAGTAGAAACAAATTTAGCTACATCCCTCTTCCTATTAGGCCACCAATAAATATCTTTTAGATTATGGTACATCTTTGTAATTCTAGGATGTACACTATATGAAGAATAATGAGTCTCTCTCATTATTTGATCCCGGAGTCTATGAATGTCGAGTACATATAACCCTTTCTCACACTTCAGTACATCATCCTCTACTGTAAACTCTAGTGCCTTATCATTCTGAACATCCCCCTTTAGCTTTAGTAGATATGGATCCCTATCCTGTGCCACCTTAATATCATCAATCAATAGTGGCTTAACCCGAAATTGGGCTATTAGAGCCTAGTTACGATCCTAGGATCCCAAATCTAACTTTATACCCACATCAGCTAACTACTTGATCTCACAAATCAAAAGTCTTCTGAAAATCGAGATGTGAGCTAGACTACCTATAGATTTTTAGCTCAGTGCATCTGCCACTACATTAGCCTTATCCAGATGGTAAATGATCTCACAATCATAATCCTTAAGCAATTTAACCCATCTGCACTGCCGGAGGTTCAGATCCTTTTGTTGAAGTATATGCTACAAACTTTTATGATCAGTATATATTTCACATTTAGTACCATACAAATAGTGTCTCCAGATCTTTAATGTAAATACTGCTGCTGCCATCTCCAAATCATGTGTCAGATAGTTCATCTCATACTTCTTTAACTGCCGAGAAGCATAAGCAATCACTCTTCTATTCTGCATCAGAACACATCCCAATCCAACCCTTGAAGCATCACATTACACTATTAATTTATCATCCTCTAATGGTAATGCTAATACTGGAGCACTCGTGAGGCAAGACTTCAAAGTCTAAAAACTGCTCTCACATTCATCAGTCCACTAATACCTCTCCTGTTTTCGAGTCAACTTGGTCATCGGAGCAACAATTTTAGAGAAATCCTTCACAAACTGCCTATAGTATCCTGTCATACCAAGGAAACTATGGATCTTAGAAACACTAGTAGGCCGAGGCTAATTTGCAATTGTTTCAACCTTCTGAGGATCTGCCTTGATACCATCTTTACAAATAGCATGCCCTAGAAAGCACACTTCAGTTAACCAGAACTAGCATTTAGACAGCTTAGCATACAACTGATACTCTCGAAGTGTCTGCAATACAATCCTTAGATGCTATGAATGCTCCTCCTCACTCATGGAATAGATAAGAATGTCATCTATGAACACTATGACAAAATTATCCAAGAATGGATTAAATACCCTGTTCATCGGATCCATAAATGCAGCCGGTGCATTAGTCAACCCGAATGGCAACACCAAAAACTCATAATGTCCATACCTGGTCCTGAAGGCAGTTTTGGGTATGTTTTTTTTCTTAATTCTCAACTGATGATACCCAGATTTCATATCAATATTTGAGAAGTGATTGGCATACTACAACTGGTCAAATAGATCATCAATCTATGGCAGTGGATATTTGTTCTTCACAGTCACCTTATTCAACTGCCAGTAATTTATATACATCCTAAATGAGCCATCCTTCTTTTTCACAAATAGTACTAGAGCACCCCATAGAGAACTGCTCGATCTAATAAACCCTTTATCCAATAACTCCTGCAGTTGCACTTTTAATTCTTTCAATTCTACTGGTGTTATTCTGAACGGAGGAATGGATATCGGATCGGTGTCTAGATACACCTCAATCTCAAACTCTATCTCCCTATCTAAGGGTAGTCCTGACAATTCATCAGGGAAGACATCAGGGAATTCTCGGACCACAGGTATCTGATCAATCCCTATTCAAGTCTTCTGCACATCTATCATATGAGAAAGGAATGCTGAACAACCCTTTCCTATCATCCTTCTAACCTGGATAGCAGAAACAAAACTGATTCCAGATTCACCTCTATCATCCTGGAATTCAAACTCTAGTTGCCCCTCAGGCTGGAATTTAACCCTCTTTTCATAGCAATTAATAACTGCACGATGTGTCGTTAGCCAATCCATACCAGATATCACATCAAACTCTAACACAGGCAGTTCTATTAAATCAGCACGTAGAATATTATCATCAATCTCAATCACACAACCCAGATAAAATAATTCACTTCTATACTCTTCTCCATAGGTGTGGCTATCTCTAAGGGGATATTCAATAACTGTCTCTCCTTATTCAATTTAGGTGCAAACGATGATGAAACAAAGGAATGTGTAGCACCAGAGTCAAACAATGCTTCAACTATTTCATTTTGGATGAGAATCGTACCTATTACCACATTATCAGATCTTTGTGCCTCCTGAGTATTCACAACAAAAACTCACCCCTGACCTCTGCCTGCTAAGGCCTGACTACTGGTCGGTGCCTAACCTTTACCTCTGCCCCTACCAGGCGCCTCTCTAGCTACATTCTGGCTCATCTGAATAATAGGTTGGGACACTAATGTTGAAGGCTACTGATCACCCCATAAAGGACATCTTCTAATGAAATGACCATGTTGTCTACATTTCAGGCAAGCACCTATATGACGTCGACACTCCCCTTCGTGCTTTCTACCATAAAAACTACAAATAGGCACACTTGGCATCTAAGTAACAGGTTTAAAAGAACCCTTTGAATAAGGAGGTGCTGATTGCACTAGAGGTCCCTTACTTTGTGTCCTCCTCATTTGACTGCCAGATAGAGGTCTGTGATCAAATCTAGGTACTGGCTCAATCTATCTAGATTGGGAGCTGTTATCCCCTCTCCTGCCCTGTGAACTAGGTCCTCCCTTCCTTTTTTGATATCTCTTAGCTCTTTCTGACTTGTACTTTTCCTCCATTTGATTGGCCTTATCAATGATGGTAGTCAGAGATGTGAACTCTATAGCAAGCAGGGCATTATGAAGTGAGGCATGCAATCCCCTCCTGAATCTGCTGATCAAATCTGCCTCAGTAGGAGCAATCTGTCTAGATATCTCCTCAATCTAATGAACTCCTCAGCACCTCTACTGTCCTATTACCCTGCTTAAGTTGCTCAAATTGAATCAAATTCCTAGTTTTCACCCCTTCTGTAAAGAACTTATCAATCAGCCCTTGTCTGAACTCTTCCCAGGTAGGAGGATGATCACTATATAATTTGGGCTCCATACGTTGAGAAAACCAAGTCCAAGATTTTCCTTTCAGTAACAGACCCACTAACTCAACTGCTCTGGCATCTGTACAAGGCTCAATACCTTCTCAATCTACTCCAGGAAATCAATCAGTTCATTGCCTATGCCACCCTGAAACTCAGGTAGATTAAGCTCCGCCCTCATCAATAACTTGGCGGGCTCACTGTACAGCAGGCTAGCCGAGAACTACTGCTGGTTGTATTGGAGCTGGTGCAGGTGCAACTGGCACAGCAGCTAGTGCAACAAGAGGTGGCATTGCTATTGGCGCTGGTGGCAGTGGCACATTTTGTCATTCCCGCCTCAATTCTGCTAATTCACGACATAAATCCATCATTCCCTGTATCATCTCCATCCTCTAGGGGTCATCACTCCTCCCTGTCTCCTCTGTCATCCATCAAGATCTGGATGGTTCCTCTAAAAACTCTTTGACAAAAGACTCGTTAGAGGCTACCTCTGCCTGTCTGTTATCCTTGTCTCTATCGTCAGACATCTCTGTCAACTGTTACAAATTAGAAATAACGAACTCAGTTCATTACAGAAACGTAGAATTCTCATACATACTTGACGAATACAACAAAAGACGGAACATGAATTCCTATACTCCATGGTTTACTTAAGTCTACTAATATTGTACCTAGTCACTATTCATCTATAACCTTTGCTCTGATACCACCTCTGTCACGTCCCAATTTTGGAACATGACAATCCTAGGATGTAGGAGATGCCAGAGGCGACCGACACTCATAGAACCCAGTATCACATACTATTATCATATACTATCTCATACTTAAATTATTTACTTAATTTATATTTATTCTGACATTCTATAATCTGTCTATAATTTATTCTGCAGTTGGCTATAATTACCATCATCTCATGGCATAACATTAATTAAACTCCATATTATGTTGTATATACATAACTACAGTATAAATATGCCATTATACATACCATGGAGCAATCTAAAATATTTATAATTATTCAGTGTTAAAATAAATACACTGCTATTACAGACACTATACGAAAATCTGCTACTCAATCGGCACCTAGAAAGGGGAGACAACTGAAAGGGATGAGTATATAATACTCAGTGAATCTAATATGCATCGACCAGAAGAAATGGCTAGGATATCAATAAACAATAGGCAGATAATTAATAAATATTAATCTGTACACTGATAATAGAATAAAGAATCAGAATATAGTAAAGGACTGTAGAATTAGTGAACAAATCAATGAAGCTCATATCATGTAGATAAGACAGACGATGGGCCATGAAATTCATATAAAAAATTTCAATCACATATCAATAAACATAATATTGATCAGTTCTTATGGCTAAGACAGTTAACCCTTCCTAGCTAGGGTATCCAGTATACAATGTACGCAACACCGACAGTATTTACCCGCTACCCCGTCGGTGAGAAAGCTCTGTCAAATCACATTAGAACCAATATAGGTATAGATGAAGTCATTAGATACCAATAACAATAATGGTCTCATCAAGTATCAATAACTTATATATCAATCAAATGAGACTGCAATTAAGCAGTGAATAAACAATGGAAGGTATGATAAATAATGGTAATAAAAATAGTAATTAACATTGGAATGAATTATAAGTTAAACAATCAAAGTCAAGAAGTTGACTCAATTGGCATGCCATTGTCACTGGCGATGATGGTATTCAAGTGATAGGCCTATGGATGAAACAATAATAGGTCTATGGTAAAATGAACTAGACATTTCATCGAACACTTAGTGTGCATCATTGAATGGACAATTTGGCTAGGTTATGGTGCAACATTGACATTGACCATATTATCAACAATAAGTACAAAATCCAAACAACTCAATAGGCAATAATTATCCAATAATAAACAACATTTAATGGATCAAATGAGCATATGAAATAGGAAGGAAACCAAGCAAAATACAAAGGGATGAATAGTGTCTATATGGTTTGGCCAAAATAAGGGAAAAGGAGAAGGTTTCCAATCAACAAATCAATGCTATATACATGATAAATGATGCATATTAAACTCACATCACACTTCAAATAAGTTAGAAAAATTGATTTGCCACCAAAATCTTCAAAGTAGGCAAAAGTTATAACTTTCCAAATCCTTGTGTTTTACACCAAACCAATCACAAATTAACCATCCATTAGTCTCCAATTAACATATTATAAGCTTAATTAATATTTACTAACACTAATTCAAAGATTCAATTCACACAACTTCAACCTAGGGTTTCCAAATTAGGAAAAATCCATCAAATGCATCAATTGATGCAAATTAACACTAAACCCATTCTATTTAACATCTAATACATCTAAATTAACCATTAAACCAAAGAAATCAACTCATTACCTTATGATGATGATCCACCCGAAATCCCACTTTAATATTTTCTTGAAATTCTTTGATTTTCAAAGTAAGAAATGGATGGAAAATGGAAGAACAAAGGTTTGTTTCAAGTTTTCTTTAGGTTTTCTTTTAATTTTTGCTTGAAAATTTGGTGGAGGCAATGGAATGGTGGTTCGGACAAAGGAAGAGTAAGGAAGAAAAGATGAAGCAAAAATGGCTAAGGCATGCTTATATAGTAATAAAATTGACAAATTATATTTAGGTCCTTAAATTTTCCAATAATTATACTTTTACCTCATCTTCTTCTGTAATTTATTCTGTTAATTTTGTTGAGAATTAAGTTTAAAAGTGGGAACTGAAATGGCTTCTTTTTATTTGTAGTTTATTATAAAAATAGTTTTAGAGCCATTCTGAAACTTATACAGTGTGTTTCCCACTTCACCCTTAAAGTTTGACTTATTTACGATTTTGCCATTACTCGAATTTTCAGTGTTCCAAAATATTTTTTAACTTTTCCTTTTCACTAAAATTTTACATATAAATATATGATACTTTAACCCCTGGTCTGAATAAAAAAATTCTTCTGTCAACCAAAATGCTATTTCTCCGGGCCATGTAATTAACACCAACATTTTCCGGGACAGTATTACAAATGTATTCTGACTGAGGTGCAAAATTTTTTCTTAATTATCTCAGTGAGTCTGATAACTAGTTATATTATTATGTTCTTATGGTAGTTTTCTAGGGTATTACAAAATTAATCTACTTCCATTGATTTGTTATTGAAATCGAATTGCCTATTAAATTATTCCTATTGAGTGTTTGCTTATTGAATTTGTTCTTTAAGCCCTAAAGTAATGCACACCAAATGTTGAATAGATGCAATATTGAATGTTTTTGAATGACCACTATTGCACATGGCTAATTCTTGAATATCCTGTTCATTGCTGTATTATTTATGGAACTGATACCATGTTCACTGAACTATAATGTCCTTGACTGATTAATGAGCAACCACTGAAAGTGTATTGTACTGTACTATTACCAATGATTATTAGATACTACTAATGAACTGATATTAAAGCTCATTGGCTTATTGCTTATGTGGATTTGACAGAGTTACCACACTGATGGGGTAGTAGGTAAATACCGTCGGTATTGTGCACAATGTACTCTTTATACTATTTACCCTACCTAGGAAGGGACTTATCCTAGTCATAAGGTCTGGCCCGCCTTATGTATTTCACTGATACTAATATACTGTTACTGTTACTAGCCCTTTATTTGTCATTGTCATATCCTTACATGTATATATTTGTTCTACATATATATGTGTTACTATTGTCAAATTGTTCAGCGAGACCATTCTTTGATATCCATTGCTTTTACATGTGAACAGGATACCAAGAACTTGACCACTTAATGTTATTAATTATTGATACCTATTCCTTTCACCCATGGCATTTGGTGTGCAAAGTGTTGATTTCTAAAATATAACATTGACACCCCTTTTGTCTGTTCTTCTTATTTATTATTATTTACCTAACTTGATAATCCTAATGTTTTACTCTTTCATTGTTACCCACCTAATTCTTATTTAGTGATACCATTTTATTATTGTCCATTGCTTTTACTTATGAATATGATACCGTAAATACAAAGTTATTCATTATTTTCCATTACTTCTACCTGTGGTAATTTGATGTACAAATTGCCTCCTATGAAATGTGAACATTGATAACCCTTTTATTTATTCTCATCAATCATTGTTACCTTCCTATTTTGATAACCCTTCCATTTGTTCCTCCATTGCTACCCATTTAATGTATATGTTTAATGATGTATAATTAGCTTACTAAGTATTGTTATACTCACCTCATAGTTATTTATTATTTTACAGAAATAGATAGTAGAAGCTACATTCTAAGTCACTTCTTCCTTTGACTTGGGATATCAAAGAGTCTATGGTAATTGTTATACCTTGTGAAGTCAAAAGGTAAACTCTTTAGAGCTCAAACGTATATAATCAAACTGATTAACATGTTATAATCATAATAAGGTTTAAAAATAAGCAAAATGATAGAAGCGAATGGTTAATAAGATAAGTACTATGTGATTATGACTTAAATAGAGTATGTATGATTGGGAATGAGATATTGAATGGAATGTAATACAAATGAAATGTAAAAGGAACTGAAGTAAGGACTGTAGAAATATAATATATGTATTATTAAACTGTGGAGATCAAGGGTATAGGATGGAAAAGAAATAAAAATGGGAATAAAATTTGCTATACAGGTTATGAAAATTGATAAATAATTAATTGAAATTAATATGCTTATAGGTTCTATGGGTATCTGGTGACCTTAGGTTTACCTGTACCCTAGAACCGTCATGCCCCTACAGTGGGATGTGACACTAAGAGATAGATAAGAGTGTGTAACGAAAATGTGGAGTGCATGATTTAGACGAGAGTAGTGTAAGTTAGTTGGGAAAATTCGAGGACAAATTTTTATTAAGGGAAAAATTATAACAACCACATTTTTGTATTATTTTTAAAATTATATTTTTATGAGAAATAATAATATTTTAAAGAATGTTTAATGAATATAAAAATATTTTCGAATTTATATTATTTTATTCTAAAGAAATAATTAAAGACAAATAGTTTTTTTAAGATTTGATTTTGAATTTATAAATTTTAAAAAATTTTGGGTGATTATTATTGTTGGACCTCATTATGTTTGATGTTAATCTTGATAATAACAAAATATATCAATGCATTAATTATGATAACAATTTTGTTTGAGTTAGTTAAGGCATGAGAAATCACGACTATTGCTAAATCATAAGTTTAACACATTTGAAAGACTTTAATGGCAAAGTTCAATAAGAAATTGAAACTCATATTGACATGAAGTGAAGCTATGAAGTACACATGTTAAGAGGAGCATTCTTTGAAAAATGCATAAAACAAATCATCAAATTTCAAGTTGTATGAAATGCAGAAGTAGCGGGCGCTACTGAAAAAGTCACAGGCGCAAGTGAAAAAGTCATCGTCGTTACTAAGAATGATAGTAGCCTAAGTCCTTGGAAGAGCACAACTTGTGGGTGCTACGGTTGAAATAACAGGTACTACTGTTTAAGTAGCGAGCGCTACTGTTGAGTCGCAATTGCTACTAAGGATCTCTAAAAATGACAGAAACTTTAGTTCCAAATAGGGCAATATTTGCAGGCAAAAATATTGGAGTAGCAGACACTACTAATAGCTCACAGCTGCTACAGTCAAGTTGCAAGAACGAAAGGCAAGTCCAAGCCTGAGGCAATATTTACTGGTGCGACTAATCAGTCATAGGCACTACTAAGATAACCTCAGTTGGACAATAGCTTCAGTCCCAGGATGGGCAATATTCATGGGCTCTACTGTTACAATTGCAACGAATGTTTATAGATAACTGTGAAGAGTTTTTATGCCGAAAAAGTCGAAGTTGCTACCGGTTAGTCGCGGGCATGCATCTGCAGACATAGACAAAAACTAGCAGTTGGTTTGCTAGTACAAGTGCATTTAAGATAGTAAAATGACTCTATTTCTTGATGTAATATAAATATGAGTTAGTGGAAAGTTAAGAAAAAAGAGAAAACAATCTTTATTAAGCATTTATTGAGATATTACTTCTAATCATTCATATTTATTACTTATAGAGCTGAAAATTTGTAAAATAATACTTGTGAATTATTTTTTGTAAAATTTTTGAGATTGTTGAGACTCATTTATTACTAGAAAGTTTAGAAAAAGTTAAAATGAATTTTCTTCTTTTCATCTCTTGTAACTTTTAAGGGTTTGAATGTAAGCCAAATAGGAAAACACTTGTAAAGTTCGAGTGTGAGCCAAAACACTTAGGTTTTTGATCTTGAATCTGGAAAAAGATCTTGATAGTGAAATACTCAAGTGGGATTTTAAGGAGTGGATATAGGCAAAGAGTTGGCCGAACCACTATAAAATATTGTGTCTCATTCTTTCTTTTCTCTCTATTCATCAATATTTGTATTTGCTCATAATTTTTAAATACCAACCAATTCACCCTCTTCGTTGTCATTGGGTCAACAATTATAATATTTTATTAAGAATTATTTAATGTTATTAATGAATATATATATTTATTTATTTAGTTGAAAAATTATTTTAATTATTTAAATAATTATTATTAATCTATTAATTTTGATAATTATTGTATTAATTTTATTACTATGTATTATTATTTAATATGTAATTGTCTATTTATAAAAATTAGATTAAATATTTTGTTTATTAGAAAAATTAATTGATTATTTAAATATTATTATTATTATAATTATTATTATGTATTGGGGGTGGAAATATGAAATCTTTCAGATTTTTCTTTAAAAAATTTTAAGTTTAAATTTTAAATTTAATTATTATTATTATTATTATTATTATATATAGTGAACATGAGATAAAAACAATGCATTTCAAAAAAGTTCAAGATGAAGATTTTAGAAATCTTAAGAATATCGTCTTTCAGAATAACTTTTCAAATGCTAATCTTCAAAAACTAGAAAAATAATTGACTATGATAGATAGTCAGATCCAAAAGTCAGTTGTCTCCACTACTATTGTTTCTAAACCTATAAGATTAGAAGATAAAAAAAATCTCAAAAATCCAGTCTTGAAACCCTTTCAGGTTTCAAAAAAAGAGTCAACAACAGTTTCAAACCAACAAACTTGAGTTTGTTTATGGCATTAGAGATCTTCAGAGTTGGATGCAAACCTCTACTTCCCAAAATATCTTTAAATCCTATAGACATATATCACCTGAGACTCCTCAATCCAGAAATGTCAATGCTATAGAAAAAAAACAAGCAACTTCTGATGAAGAAGCTTTCAAACAGAAAGAAATTCCTCAAATCAGTAGACTAACTTGGCAAAATCCTGTTACTAGGATTACAACTCCAGATTTAGGCTTAGAAAATAGAATCAATATCTTAGTTTAGTCTAGATTCAATGCCTTATTTGTCTATGAATGGAACTTAGATAGTATGTCTGAATATAACATCCTTAGTTTACTCCAACAGATGACAATGACAATAAATGCCTATAGGAATGAATTAGGAACCTCAGATAAACCAATTGCTGAACTCCTAATAGCTGGTTTTTCCGGATAGCTAAAAGGATGGTGGGATTATTATTTAACTCCACACCAACAACAAGAAATCTTAGGTTCAAACAAAACCTTTGAGGATAAAATATTTTTTCTAGATGATTTAGGTAACACTGTAGAAGATGCGGTGTCAACATTAATCCTAGCCATATGTCTCCATTTCATAGGAGATCCCTCACACCTCAAAGACAAAAACAGTGAACTCCTTAGCAACCTTAGGTGTAGGAAGCTTAATGACTTTTAGAATTACAAAAACACTTTTCTGACTAGAGTAATACTTAGGAAAGATTCTAACCAACCTTTTTGGAAAGAGAAATTCCTAGCATAACTACCTAAAATTTTAGGAGAAAAAGTAAAAAATTATATCAGACAAGCCTTTGGTAACCAAATTCCTTATGACCAGTTTACTTACGGGGAACTAATTAGTTTAATCTAAAAGGAAGGTCTTAGGATTTGCCAAGACTTGCCACTCCAAAAATACCTTAAGTGGGAAATGAAACAAACTAAAAAGGAACTAGGTAGTTTCTGTCGACAGTTTAATCCAAACCTCACTAAGGATTAAAAACCTTGTAGTGGTCAGTGTAGTAAACAGAGAGACTCCTACAAAAGATCCAAATCCAATTCAAACTATAGAAAGTCTTTTCAACCTAAAAATGAGACTTACTATAGAAAATCTTCTTCTTTTAAGAAGAATTCAAAGCCTTACAAGAAGTCCCAGTCTAGGACAAAATCCAAGCCTAGGACAGATTTTAAGGACATCACTTGCTATAAATGTGGCAAGAAAGGATGCACCTCAAAATTCTGTAAAATGAATACCAGACTACATAAATTTCAACTAGATCAGGAAATCATAGATAAAATCTCTATCCTGTTAGTTGAGTCTTCTGAGTCTAAATACTCCAATTCTTCAGTAATAAAAAAATCCCTTCAAATAGATGAGTCAGGCAATTCTTCTTCCAGTTCAAAAATAGAGTCTAGTTCTGAAATGGATTCTGAAGAAAATTAAAATTTAAAAACCATTAATATGCTTACAAAAAGTCAAAAAGCAATTTTTGATGCAATTAAGTATATTAATGATCCACAAATCCAAAAAGAATGTCTATACAAGCTTTTAAAATCTTTAGAAGAGAAACTAAAGCCTGTTGAAAGACCCTCTCTCTTACCCTCTACCAGTATAAGTAATTATGACCTTACAACCATTTTGGATAGAGGAAAGAAAACTAAAAAACCTATAACAAATGTTCATGACCTTCAAAAAGAGATTAAAGAGATACAATAAAAAATCAAAGAGCTTAAAGAAATGCATGAAAATGATTATGAATGTCTTCAAAATATCATTTCAATCCTAAGTGTTGATTAAAAAAATGAAACAGATTCAGATGATCAATTAGAGAATCTTGAATCTCCAAACTTGGAAGATTTGGAAATAGTTCCAGAAATTCCAGAGAATTTTATAAATATTTTAAGAGAAATCACTTCTCAAAAATATTTAATTAAAATCAAAATTATTTTTTCAAATGACTTTCAATTAGAAACAATTGTACTTTTTGATACAGGAGCTGATCTCAACTGTATCAGGTATGATTTGGTTCCCAAAAAATATCACAAAACAACAAATGAAACTCTTTCAACAACCAATAAATCCAAACTGACCATTGGTGAAAAAATTGAAGCTTTAGTGGTGAATGAAACTATTGCGTTAAAAAATATTTTCATTCTTACAAAAAACCTAAATCAAATGGTTATATTGGGGACTTCATTTATCAATTTGATAACTCCCTATAAAGTTACTGATAAAAGAATTATTTTCAAAATAAGAAAATTCAAAATTATTTTCCCTTTTATTGAAAGACCTAAAAAGAGGAATCTCAATCTTATAAAAGTACATTCCATTTATAACTTTGAGATTAATGCTTTAATAAAAGGAAAACAAACATATTTGATGCATTTGCAACAAGATGTAAACTTTCAAAGAATTTAAAAACAAATCCAAAATAATTTTATTCAAAATAAAATTTTGAACTTTTAAAAAATAATTGAGCAGGAAATTAGTTCAGATCTTCCAAATACTTTTTAGAGCAGAAAATAATACATAATTGATGTGTCTTATGAAAAAAAATTTGATGATAGACAAATACCTACTAAAGCCAGACCTATTCAAATGAATGGAACCCTAGAACAACATTATAGGGAAGAAATTCTAGATTTAGAGTCTAAAGGCTTGATTTCAAAATCCAGATCACCATGGTCTTGTGTAGCTTTCTATGTCAACAAAAATAGTGAAATAGAAAGAGGAAATCCTAGACTAGTGATTAATTTCAAACCTCTGAACAAGACTTTAAAATGGATTAGGTATCTTATTCCAAACAAAAAAGATTTGCTTTCAAAACTGCATTTAGCTTTCAAATTTCCAAAACTTGATATGAAATCTGGTTTTTTCCAAATTCAAATCCATCCAAATAATAGATATAAAACTACATTCACAGTCCCTTTTGGACAGTATGAGTCGAATGTCATGCCTTTTGGTCTAAAAAATGCTCCCTCAAAATTCCAAAGGATTATAAATGACATTTTTAACCCCTATTCAAACTTTTACATTATCTATATTGATGATGTATTAATTTTTTCAAACTCAATTGAACAACATTTCAAATACCTATAGACATTTTTGCATGTTGCAAAGGAAATGGTCTTATAGTTTCAAAATAAAAAAATTTATCTTTTTTAAATACGTGTTAGGTTTTTGGGTCATTACATAACTCAAGGCACTATAATACCAATTGAGATATCCCTTGCATTTGCATCTAAGTTTCTTGACAAAATCTTAGATAAAACATAGTTGCAAAGGTTCTTAGGAAGTCTAAATTATGTTTTAGATTTCTGTCTAAACATCAACCGTCTAGCAAAACCATTACATGATAGGTTAAGAAAAATTCCAGTACCATAGTCTGACTAGCATACTAGGATTGTTGAAAATATTAAACAATAGGTTTTAGAAATCCCCCTGTCTGCATATAGTTGATCCCTTAGCTTCAAAAATAGTGGAGATTGGTGGAGATTGATGCATCAGATATAGGATATGGTGGAATCCTAAAATAGTTTCTAAATGGGAGAGAATACATAGTCCAGTTCACATCTGCACATTGGAATGGTTGTCAAAAGAATTATTCTACAATAAAAAAAGAGATTTTTTCAATTGTTTTGTGCATTTCAAAGTGATCTTTTGAATCAAAAATTTCTTTTGAGAATTGATTGTAAATCTGCAAAAGAAGTTTTACAAAAAGATGTTTAAAATATTGCTTCAAAATAGATTTTTGCCCTATGACAAGCAATCCTTTCTATATTTGATTTTGAAATTGAATATATAAAAGGAGATATAAATTCAATATTAGACTTTCTAACCAAAGAATTTCTTCAAAACAGGCCCTAATACCAAGAAAGTCCAAAGCCAAGGGCAAAGGCCCAAATAAATATTCAAACAAAGGTGAGGCCTCGAGACAAACCTAAAAATCTTCAAAACCTTCTTCTATCCAACCCATCAAGTCATTGGTTGACATGCTTGAGGAGGAATAAACTTTAAAATCGGGCCAAATCTCTAAGTAGGTCCAAATTCAAAACTGGGTTGAACAGCTCACCTAGAGTCCAGAATTGATTCTGGTACTTCAAAAAGTCCAACAGGCCCAAACATCACAGGGCTCCTTTTCAAAACCCTCTTCCTTAGGAGACGATAAAGGTAAATAAATTCTTACTATTTCAAAAAATGAGATGGTTTTTCCCTCTAAAATCCCATCTCAAAACATTTCAAATCCTCCAAATGTTTCTGAGATTGTTATTTCAAGGAAAAAATACTTTTCGAAAACCAACGAATATTTGGAGAAAAATCATTTTGAAAATATTTTACCAATAGATGATGGATTCTATTTAGAAAATCCCTCTAAAATAGTTTCAAATTTATTTTCAAAAGGATGGTATTTCAAAGCATGGGATAAAACAAAACCACAATCCTATTACCTATCCATTTTGGAAGTAACTAGCTCAACCAAATTTAAACATTTGAAAAAATACCCTGACCAACCAGACCTATCCTATTCAACTTGCACCATTCAATACATTCTTCATCCAAAAGAATGCGAAAAAGACTTGAATAGATTAAAAACTTTTTCAGCTGACCTCCATACCAGAATTAACTATTGCCACCTTTACAACTGTTGGGATTACCAGCAGGCATGGTTTAATTTTTTTTATGTTCAAAATGAAGGTAACAACCACTATTGGTTATTTTACTTTCACAAAAAATTTCAAACTACTTCCCTACCCTATTGGTTCATTCAATGGTGAAATTATTTTGGAAACACTCCAGAGACTATGATTCTAGAACTTCAACCTTATTTTAAATTGTTCAAAAAATCCTACAAACTTTCAGTCACAGAAAAAAGATTTCACCATTTTCTTCTTTTCTGTTAAAAATTCTTTCTGCCTTGGGCATGTATTTGGTATTTCCATTATAATCATACACAGGATGGACAGTGCCTCCTCATCAGGAGATTCAAAGTCAAATAGTGGGATTCTTTCAATAACAAAATTACAAAAAATTCTTTCCAAAACTGGCTAGTTAAGAACAATTGCCTTCCGTGCTCGCCTGAAACCACAAATTTCTTGGCACAAAGATCTTTTGGTCTTTCAAAATTAGCCTTTGCATAAATTGAGGATGATTTTTATGATATGATTGAGCAAATATTGGATAATAAGTCTTCCTCTTCAAAACCAGTGTCTTCCAGCTCAAGCTCTTCTTCTAAGCCTATTATTGCCTTAGGAGATGACAATGAAGATAACTGTTTTGGTATTCTACCACCAAGCAAAAGGTAGATTTTCAAAAATTCAATGTAAAGGGTTTTCCGCCACCTCATTAAGATAGAATGAAAAAAAAAAACAAATATTTTTTCATTTAAATTTTGTTTTTCCATTATCTTTGTAAAAATGGTAAAAATCATTTTTACTATCTTTGTAATTGTAAGTTTTATTTTATGCAGACACTATAGTAGCAAACAAGAATAAAAGATCTACAGTGAAAGGCATCTACTTTTCAAAAGAGTCAGGAAAAACTACAGTCTTCACATGTGAAGTTTGAAAAAAGCAGAAACATGAGATTATTGTTGGTCCTTTCTTTCAAAACCTGTCTGCTTTATTTTCTATATATAAAGAAGACAATTTGTTAATAATAGGAAGAACTAAGTTTAGCAAAATAGAGAGTTCTGAAGAAAAAATCCTCTAGGTACTAAAAGTTTCTCCTTTTAAACCTTTGTATAAGTATTTTATAATTTTCAAACATCAATATAATGTATTTGATACAATTCAAAAATTTCAAGCATCCATCCATTTTAAGTAACAGACGTATGATCTGTACTTGTCTTCATTAAGAATCCTGCACAATAAAAATCTGTGAAAATTTTATTCATCTTTTAATTTTATGTTTTTATTAATATTATTCTCAATACTGTTTTCATTCATTGTTGGTTGCCCCTTTGATCTTGTCGGGTTATATATATATACAACCAACAATGAATGAAAACAGTATTGAGAATAATATTAATAAAAAAGAAAATTAAAGGATATATATATATATATATATATATATATATATATATATATA
>CANXYC010167475.1:0-27076 GCA_948193065.1 Aleurites moluccanus | reverse complement strand
AGATTCTGTATATTTATTTTGGTGTTCATTATCTAGCTGCTCCATGGGGTATGTATGGGTTAGCTAGGAGATGAACATATGTATATGATACTTGATGATATATATGAGTTATATGATTATTATGTGGTGTGATATATGACTGTTACAGCCAATTACAGAATAATTACAGAATGCATAACAGAATAACAGAATGGATGGTAATTAATTAATATGGATAATATATTGAGGTTTATAGATTGTGCATGTGATACTGGGTTCTATGGGTGCCGGTCACCATTGGCATTTCCCGTGCCCTAGGACCATCGCGGTCCGGGAAACCGGGTCGTGACAAAAATGATGGTTATAGATATTTGCATGTGATACTGGGTTCTACGGGTGCCGATCACCATTAGCATCTCCTGCATCCTAGAACCATCGTGATAAGTGCAAAGGTTTCATCATAATTTATACCTTCCTCTTAATTATAACCCTTGGCCACTAACCTAGCCTTATTTCTAGTGATCACACGAACTTCATCCATTTTGTTTCTAAAAGTCCATTTTGTGCCTGTGATAGGGTAGTTTATAGGTGTAGGAACTAAGGTCTAAACCTTACTCCTTTCAAATTGGTTAAACTCTTATTGCATGGCCTCTATCCAACTCTCATCTTCTAAGGCTTCCTTAACATTCTTAGGTTCTATCATAGCGATGAATGCAAGGTTGTTGACTATCTCTCTAAATAACGCTCTAGTGGCTACTTCTTTAGAGGTATCTCCAATAATCAAGTCTTTGGGATGGTCTTTCTTGAATTTTTAATCCTTTGGAAGTTCATTCTCAACTTGTGGGGATTCAATAGCAATAGGTGGACTTTCCAAACTTCTATGGTCTTCCTTAGGTGAGTCAACATGTGTATTCACATTAAGTGATGAATCATGTGTATCGATGCCATAAAAAATTTCAATGTTTTTATCCAAACTAAACTTTATAGTATCAAAAGGGTTTGATTCATCAAATGTCACATGCATAGACTCTTCAACTATTAGTATCCTTTTGTTAAAGACTCTATATGTTTTACTAGTAGTGGAATAACCTAAGAAGATACCTATGTCAGTTTTGGAGTCAAATTTCCCAAGATTATCTTTGGTGTTTAATATGAAGCATTTGCATCTAAATACTCTTAGATATGAAATTCTTGATTTTCTTCCATTCCAAAGCTCATAAGGAGTTTTATTTAAAATAGCTCTTATGAAAAGCCTATTTGAAATATAACATGCACAATTAATGGCTTCCGCCCAAAAGTACTTAGGCAATGAGTACTCATTAAGCATGGTCCTAACCATATCAATCAATATACGATTTTTCCTTTCCATCACCCTATTCTGTTAGGGAGTCCTAGGAGTAGAGAAGTTATGGGAAATACCAAAATCATCAAAAAACATTTTGAAATTTTGATTCACAAATTCTCTACCATGATCACTTTTAAAAGAAGTGATACAAAATCCTTTTCATTTTGAAAACGTTTTGAAAAAGATTTGAATTCTTTAATACTTTCATTCTTATGAGCAAGGAATAATACCCAGGTAAATCTAGAGTAATCATCAATAATGACAAATGCATATTATTTACCCCCAAGGATAAAAAGTCCTACAAGATCCAAACAAGTCCATATGCAAAAGTTTAAGAGGTCTAGATGTAGAAACTTTGTTCTTAGACTTAAATGAACTTTTAATTTATTTACCCATTTGGTATGCATCACAAAGATTGTCCTTTTAGAATTTGATCTTAGGAAGTCCTATTACAAGCTCATGGTTCTTAAGGTCATCTATATGCTCCATTCTTACATGCCCTAGCCTTCTATGCCATAACCATGAATCATTATAAATCGATACCATGCAATCAATATTATTCTTATGCATGTTACAAATATCAATCATATAAACATTTCCAACTCTATGGCTAACAAACACAATCTTTTTATCTTTCAAGCGCCTAACTAGCATTTCTTGGAAGTAAAATAAAATTTATTTCTCATATCACATAGTTGACTAACATTAATCAAAGTATGTTTAAGACTATCAACTAAAAGCACATATTCAAGAGATGGGTGTGAGGCCTCGCCCGAGCGCCGCCACATCCGGGCCCGCCCGCTCTTTGCAGGAAAAGGAGCATTGGGGCATCGAAGCGCTCATATAGGGGCAATTTCTCACGGAGGAGACGAGCTTAACGCCTTTTTATTCGAATATGATTTTGAGTATTTTGAAGTCGCCACCTTAAGTTATTTTTGTTGGGAAAATTTAAGGTAAAAACCCATTTTGACTCCAATTTTATCCCAAAGGAAAAAAGTGCACTAGTCCTTGAAACCAAACAGGATTCGGGGACTAGGTTTTCGGTTGAACTTGGCTTTCAATTTTAACCTTGATTTAAAATGATTTTCATGAACAATTAAAGAATGACATATAAGATGCATGAGCAAGTAATTAAATGGATGAACAATATAATCAAGTAAAAAGCAATTGAAATAAAGCGATAAAAGTGAATTATTACGTCTTAAAAATATCAAAATAAGGGATATCAACTCTAGCCCTTATGGGTTCTAGGTTGATCACACATTCCCCAAATAATATATACAACAAATAAAGTTAAACAAATACTCAAAATAAAGGAGATGATTTTTGTCGTTTTTTGGATTTGAAACTTTCATACAGCTTGCCTGCGTATCCCGTCGAATGGGAATCAAAACCCACGCAGTTCTTCCTTTTCGCGAAGGAGGGTTGATTTTATGCCCAATTTATCATGTTTTGATTTTTTATTTTAATGCTTTACCAAAATAAAGAGGATGAGTTATAAAACGTACCTTTGCCCTAGCTTTTAGGGATGCTGGCGGACGGAGTGCTCTTCCGGAGCGGAGTTCCACCTTGGATTGGATGGCGCCTCGAGGTGATGAGTAAGGATGCCTTCTTAGCTCTTAAGAAAGCAAATTGGCGGAGGGACCTTGCTTCGAGAAATATTCAACTGAGAGGCTCGATACGTCCCTAATGGCAACTCTTTTAAATCGAATGAGAGCCAAAGATGAAGAAAATATCACTTGGAGAGGAAAAAAGACAAAATCTAGTGACGAAAACGATTTCTTTCCTTTTTTCCTTGCTTTTCTGCTAGTCTTAGCGTGTTTCGGGCTGTTATTCCTTCGTTGTTGTTCTCTAGAAGGAGGGGGGAGGCCCTCTACTTATAATAGGAGTTCCGGGGGTTGAATCCCATCAATTTTCGATGTGGGATTTGCAGAAAATCGGGTGGAAATCGTCGCTGCCGCCGGAAAGAGGAAGCACTGCCGCCAGAACAGGTGGCTGCACCGCCCCAGTGCTTTGGAAGCACAAGCCCTGAGGGAGGGCGGCGTCGCAGCAAAGGACCCTTGGGCTTGGCGGCTGCCGCCCAGAGGGGCTAGCGGCAATGCCAAGCCTGGAGGGCGGCACAGAGACCCAGCTTCGTCCTGAGGCTGTCTCGAGTCCGTCCAGGTGTGGGTTCGATTTCGGGAAATGTCGTTCGGGTTGATGCGAGTCCGAGGGGTGTAAAAATGAGTGTTCACAATAATATAAGTGGAGATTCAAAGTAAGTAAAGAGTAAACGTAAAGTAATTTAGTACGATGAGTTATGTATACATTATTATGCATATCTATAACTTGTTTTGTTGAATCATTGAGCATATCTACTTCTTGACCGAATGTCTTATTGTCATTGTCATTGAATTGTTATCGAAATTGAAATATTTATCATATTGCTCACCTTAAGAACCTGAATTGTAACATTGTACCTTGATTGCTTTTGCATCATAATACTTTAATCGTTATGCACATCAAATGTTCAATCCTGTGTTTTAATTCCAATTGTTGAATAACCACCCTGTTACCGAGAATGAAACCGACATATGTTTATTGAATTTTACTGTCACCGATTGATTGTTCACTGTATCTAAATAATTGCAATGAATATTTGAATTGTTACCAAAGTTTACTGCCTATGTGGACCTGACAGAGCTACCACACTGACAGGGTAATGGGTAAATACTGTCAGCATTTATACAATGGACTCTATATACTGTTTACCTTAACTTGAAAGGGATTTGTCCTAGTTGTAAGGTTTAGCCCGCCTTATGTAATTCACAGTTACTAATATATTGTTAATGGCCCTGTATCTGTCATCTCCACATACTAATAAGATATCATACTAATATGATACTTACCAACCATTGTTGATATTGTTCTGCATTGAAATTATATCCATACTTCATTGTTATTTGTCACTGTTATTATTGTTACCCATTCTTTATGCCTAATGGCATATGGTGTGCAAATCACTATTCTTTCTATGTGCAAATTTGGTATACTAATATATATTCATCGCATTCATTGATACTTAATTTTCATTGATTTATCTTATTATTATTTACCTGATCTTCATACTTAATGATGTATACTAGCTCACTGAGTATATTAATATTCATTCGTGATTGTTTAAATATTTTTTTTAGAAAATAAGTGTTAGGAGCAAGATCCCAAGTCATTTTCCTTCCTCTACACTTGGGATACCCGAAGACTCCAATGTAATTTTCTTTTATGGAGTCGGATTGTATATACTCTAGAGCTTCATGGGGTACATTTTGGGAAAATAGATAATTTTATTTAATTTGTGAATGTAATATATGTTACTGAAGTTAAAAAGATAAATGATGAAAAAATGAATATGGCATAACTGATAGTAGTGATACTAATAATGACAAGAAAAGTAATGCCGATACTGATAATGTTAAGATGAAATTGTGACATGGTACGAAGTGTTTTACATGACTGTATTATGATTGTGAAGCTGAGAGTATAAGAATGGTAAATTATTGAGAGTATAAAGTTTTATGCAAACTGTATAATTTTTGAAATATCCGGTTTTAGGTTGGGAATAGTATGAAAAATACAAAGGAGACTTTGTCGAAATTTCTGAAAAATTAATAAATAATAAATGGAATTTAAATATTAATGAATGGATTTATGGATGAATGATTAATGATTGTTAAGTTTAAAAAGTTTTACGAATTTACGGTGATTTTATATTTACTCATATCCCAGGATCGTCGTATTTTAAAATTGAGACATAACAGTTGATGACTTTCTTAAAATAATTTTTGAGACAATTGACATGAATTAACTCTCTATCCGAGTTTGATCAGCTTAAAGATAAAGTAACAAAAGTTAATAAATGATAACGGGTGTTACTTTTTATATAAAAATAAAATACTTGAAATAAATAATTAAGTGAAAAATTAAATATAAATTAAGTTTTAAAATCACCATAACACACACGAGAACAACAAACAAAAATCAACTTTATGTCCATTTTTAAATTTAAAACATAAAACATGACATATGGCAAAATATATATACCTAATTTGAAAATTTAGTTACAATTATAAAGTAAAAAAAAAATCCAAAGAAAAATTATCATTTTTTTTTATTAATTAAAAGGTTGTTAATAAGTACATAATGCATCTAAATTAAATACACTGGCATTAAGTAATAAAATTATTTTTCATTAAATGACTTATATTTTTCATTATATTTATATTATTAATGAAAATATTTTTTATTAAATTACCTTCACTCGATTAATGACTTGAATAAAAATTAAATTAATTATTACGTTCTTGGAGAATAATAAGACTATTATGTCAATATTTAGATAGTCAAAATATTTATTAGTGATCACTCAGTGTACAAATGTGAGTTAATTAATTAAAAAAATTAATGATAAAATAAATAAATTTAACTTATCAAATCCCTGATTAATTAAGGATCATAATTTAATTATAAAATAATTAACGATTATAATTAATATTTATTAACATGTTGGATCCCTAACGAGTCGTACACATCATGGAACTAACATATATGTTATAGAATTTGTCATGAACCCTGATTTTATTTGTGTTTGATGTTTCCAAATAAGATAGATTTATAGTGAAGTTAAATAAACATAAATGAATGGAAATGGCACTAGGGTGATCTACTTAATTTTATATTTGGGGATTAAGGAATACCGGTTATTTTCATGGTTCAACGCCTTTCATTCTTTTAGTTTGATTTGTACTCAGCATTTATACATCAGCTAGAGGTGAACAAAAAAATTGAATTAACCGAAAATCAAATCGAATAGAATCCAATTTCATCAGATTGATTTAAATTTCAATTCGATTCCATCAATTTTTTTTTTTTTTAATTTATTCAATTCAATTTAATTTTCTTAAAACCGATTCATATATATATATATATATATATATATATATATATATATATATATATATATATATATATTTATTTATTTATTTATTTATTTATTTTATTAAAAATAACTGAAATAATCAAATAATCAAATCGAAAAAATAATTCGATTCAATTCAATTAATTATATAAAATTTTTAGATTTCAATTTAATTTAGATCAATTTAAAATTCAATTCAATTTGAATTTTTAAAATTTCAATTTGATTAATTAAATTTTTTAATATTTTAATTGGACAAAATAATTTTAATTTCCACCACCTCAAATCTTATTCATAGTTTCAATTCTTTTCTATTTTCAAATGTCTATCTTAATATTCTCATCTCTACAAGTCATTTATTTAATGTTTCCCCAGATCCAAAATTTAGTCCCTTAATATGCAACTTCAAGGGGGAAAATGCAGCATTTTTTAGTTTGTTTGTAAAAGAAACAAAGGGAAGGAGGGGGAAAAAAAAGAACTAGATTGCATATCATAAATTCTGTCATTCCAGCAAACAGCATTCATATATGGTTATTCAAACTTCATGGATCAATCTCGAATAAAAATGTCAAATATGAAACGAGAAAACATATCATCAAAACATCCTCAAACACTTAGAAGGAAACTGTTAAATTCACAAGACCAGCAGAGGCAGAAACGTATTCATTAAATCAGAGCCTTGTAAACAAATGTCATTCCTCGTTTCCTTGTGTATCCTTGATACTATATACACAGATCTGCTAATGAATGTAACTCGATGCAAAAACAGGGTGAAACCTAAAATTGTATTGTATGTATGTTCTGGCACATCTCAATTCTCAAGTAGACCCCAGAGAACAACAGCCGCATGATATGAAATTCAGTATCCACGTGCGACTGAATCACAATCATATAACAGCCTGCAAGAAGATCACTTACAGATAAAGGGAATTGGCAAACATTATACCTCGACGAAGGCTTTCACTGGCTGCTGCAAATTTGTTCTCCAAACTTGCTTCCCCCACAGCTTGAGCAGCCGCACGTAGCTAAAAAAAGATCAGGCAGTTAGATACATTCATAATGTTATCTAACAGCTTCCTTCATTATTGCTTTGAATTCTTTTCAGTTAAATTATTACTTTGAATTATTTATGTCAAATTAGCTATTAACATATTAGCAATCAATTTCATGTCTCATCAGCAATAAAAATTTCTCTCACAACCCTGACATATGGATATCAAACATAAAGCATAATTTCCTCCTTTCAACAAAAGGGTCATTTCGAAGCATTATAAGCAAGAAACAGCCAACCAGAAAAAACATAAACAAGAAATGTTAAAAACCATTGCTCTTTATTAAAAGGATAAATTGCTAAAATCCCCTGATATTAGCAATAGTAACACTTTGGTCCATTTTCAAAATTAAATTCTGTAGTCATTGACATTTAACTTTAGGAATGGTTTAGACCTGTTAAAAAACACTAAATACTGTAAATACAGTTCCGAAGACAACTAAACTATCCATTCTATATTAACTGATTGTAAATATTGAAATTATGTAAATAAAAGCTACCTGACGCTAACCCTCAAAAATCACCTGTCACCTCACTGCCACCAATCTTAATTGCTCCTCTGAATCTCCCAAGAACACATCAACCAAAATAGAGAATGCCCAAGACACCAATTTAATTAAGTCTATTAATGGAAAAAGAAAAGGAAAATGGGAGGATAACCCAGATTGGAGAAATCAAATAAAAAGGGGAACTTGAGGGAAGATGGAGACTGAACCGAACAACTACTACTACCATGATTGGAAATGGTCAAAACTCAGATTTAGAGTAGCAGCTATAACATCTTGAATAGGCTAAAACAACATCTAAGCACAAAGAGGCAAGAGAGTAGAAGAAAAAGCAAGTGAAAATATAACTGTTAGTGGCTCCAATGACCCTCATATTCTAGTTAAGAGTAAGAGTTTGAATTCATGTCAGATAGGGAATTAAGTGCAAGTAGAATCACAATTGGTAGTCTTGTGAGAGTAGATGTCAGTATACCTCTAGCCTCTTGAATATTGATGGTGATAAAGTTGTGTGCATTCTCTTGAACCTGGAAGTGAAAATTTATTCTTGGTTATTTGACTCGGTTTGCTCCTGTTATGTGAATAGGTTCAATTTCTTTGATTTTTTTTTCGGTACTGAATTTCAGGGACAATTAATTCTGTGTACCTGGTTTTAGCAATTTTTGTCCCATTTATAATCAATTTTTTGTAAAAGAAATATTGCGTATTTTTTTCCATTTCAAGTTGCAGCAAGAAACATAATGGTCAATTATGGGCATTTGGGGGATTTCAAAATAATATCCATTTCTTTTACCATCATCACCTGCTTTGACTAATGGTTATTCTAACAAAGAGACCAAGTAATTAACAGAATAAAATGCCATGGTCATGAAACGAATGATATAAGTGTTAATATTGTCAATAAGTCAAGGAGGCTTTAGTAATTTTCTCTTATAAGTAATAATAATATAGTGCCTCAAAACTATCAAGGGAACACACAGGATCAGCCTAGCAGAAAGTGCACCGACTTTAGCACGGACCAAAGTTTGAGCCCCCCCTCTCCCAATACTTCAAAAAAAAACATTAGGATTCACTTGAGCATTACAATTATAATTAATTTTTGATTTTTTTTTCATCATTTTATAATTGTTTGTTGAGTAAAGAATTATCTTGAAAATGTTGATTGAAGATAATTAAAAAGAAAAGAGTAAATTTGGCAATTGACATATTTTAGTAATAATGATCCCAACGCAGCAAAACAAACTACTCAAAATTATAATTTTTGGTAATTAAAAACTATTTCTAGGAATCATAATTGCATTTAATTCACAAGTTTATACCAGTGTGCTTAGCAAAACTAGTTGGACTAATAATTGGATTACCAACACAGTAGTGATTAGTCTAATAAAAATCGCCCAGTGAAGCGTAGAGATGAGGCTTATATTCTCTCTCCTTCCTCTTTATCCAAGACACTGTTTTCTAATGAATCACCACATAATTTTTGTATTGAAAAGTTATTGTTCCCTCCATTCACATCCCATTCCACTTGAAAAGATTCCACAAAACGAGATCAAAATTAGTTTCCAATGACATTATAATATTTTCACATGTTGCACAGGGAAAATCTTTGATTTTGTGTTTATACTGAGTTCCTAAAAGAATTTTGTATATATATATATATATGTACACATTAAGTATAAACTTTCATTAAACAAAATATCAGAAGGTGCGGTTAGCAGATAACAAACCCAGGGTAGGGCTAAGGATTAAGAATTCAACACATAGCAGTATGACCTTTAACTAGTGTCTTTGCCTAATGGTAAAATGAGACTACTCTAGAAGTGAGCACCAGAGCACCAGAATTTGAATCTCACCAATGTTAAATCCCCCTCATTAATGCTCAAAAAATAAAAATTATCTCAAGCCTTGCTTGTGCATTTATACCCCTTTGTTCAGTATAAAGCCTCTACAGAGCAACTACTTATAGGAGTGTGCACTGTTCAGTTATAATGGAATTGAAGCGATGAAATTTGGTTAAGTAAGAAATTTGATATCCAAATCTGGTTCAGTTCGATTATTGATTTAGAAAAATAATGGTTATTGGTTTGGTTAGCTAAAAATGATAATTGAGCAAATCAAATTATCCAAATTTCAATTAGTTATTAATTAATAAAAAAAATAACTTTTGTTAATAATATATTATTTATAATGAATTTTTTATTGATAAAATATAATATTTAATAGTTTCCAGTAATAATTATAACTATTCAGTAAATTAAATTATAATCGAATATCAAAATGAAATATTCAATACATTTATACTTGGTTATTTTCCTATTTTAGTTTCAATTTTATTATTATTTTAAAAAGGTTAAGAATTTCGATTAGTTAAAATTTTGATTTGATTAAATGAAAACTAGAAGATTGAACCTCATTAACTAGCAATCTAGCAAGTAACACTCAAATTGTTGGTCCCCTCTAAAATATTTCATGAAAAATCCTAATATACTAATAGCTCATTTGATTCACAAAGATGGAATGGGAAACGAATAAAATAGCTATTCCATGGAATGGAATAAATATTGTTTGTTTTTTATAAAATTTATATTGTCGTGACCTAGTAGCTGGAATTTCAATTAGCTTAAGATACAAATTACCTATTCATTGTTTAGTTAGCTAATCGAGCCACCATAACTGTAACTGCGGCAAGCTATATAAGCTGCTACTGTAACAAATTCTATCATCAGTAACAGAAAATACAATTATTTCACTCCCTCTACAAATTATCTTTCCCACTCTCTCTAATATCTTTTATTCCGTCTTTTATTTCTCTCTTTCCCTCATTTTCCTCTGCTTTCTCAACTCCCAAACAATATAGTTAGGCTTGGGTCCTAACAACATGGTATCAAAGTAGTCGATTCTATAACCAAGCCTCCATTTTCTTTCTTCTTCTTCTTGCTAATACTCTGTTCTTCTTTTACTAATGTTGAGGAAACCTCAGTCTCAGTTGCAATAGTAAAGGGGATGACTCCATAGTTGAGAACCTCAACTCCAGAATCTTGAAAATCGATTGAGATCTCTAAAGTATAGCTTCCAAAATCTTGAGGAAGCAATATATGAAGGGTTGAAGATCAATGTGTCAAGAAGAATTAGAGACTTAGAGTGGAGATTTTGGAGAATCAAAAGCTTTATGTTGACCCAAGGAGAATTAAATGCTTCTTTGGAACAGAAGATGAAGCAATTTATGGACATGTTACAAGCCTCTATCATGGTCATTCAAGAGAAAAACAACCCAAAATTGATCAAGTCTTGGAGCCTCTTGTGCATTCTCATGATATACATCTGAAACCCGTAATTCAAGGTGGTGATGGTGATTTTCTAATATCTAAATCTGTTAAAAGTTTCAAGAAAAGCCATGGGATAAAGCTATGAATTTGAGGTGGAAGCAATTGGCTATCGAATACTCAAAGATGAATTTGAGATGTGGAGAAGACATAGGAAGAAATTATATTCTTTGTCAATTGGGTGTTTATGCATGGATGGTGTTTGTGAATATGCCAAGGCAGATTTGAGTTATAAGATTGTGGAATTGGTCTATTTTCTTTTTCGAGTGATCACATATGATGGAGGTTATAATTGTAAGTTGAATAAAGAAAATAATTGGAAAATGAGGAGAAGACGAGAGAGAGAGAGAGAGAGAGAGAGAGAGAGAGAGAGAGAATCAGTTGAATGGTGTTCTTGTGCTCAAATGGTGTTGTGGAAATGACAAGCAGCTAGAAGATTTGAAATACAAGATTATGAGGGTTCTATCAATATCTTTTAATATAGCTCATAGACTCGAGATGGAGAATGTATCATATTTTAAGTTCAATGGGTTATACAATTGCCCACCTATTATCACTGAAGTCCATAATTCTACAATTTTTTTACCCTAAAATAATTTCAACAATTAGAAAATAAGTTTATATTTCGTAAGTTTAGCAAATATTTACCATATATAATAAATTATTTCATATTTAGAACTTCAACTAAAACTTGTGATTAAAAATTTACTATTCCATAGGGTAATTATTCCACATCTAAATTAGAACCTAAATTGAAAATAACTATTATGTATTGAATAACTATTCAATTCTCATCCTATTCCACACTATTCCATATAATTTTTTAGCGATAAAATTGTTAGGCTGAAAGATCTATCTTACCAAATTTTACAAAAACCAAATAAAATACATTCGAGGCACCAATCAATATAAAGTAAAAAACAATATGTTGTAATCAATTTGTATATCATACAGTTCTCAAAATCTTCTAGCAGCACCATTCAAAAAGACCTCCTAGGTTTCAATGTTTTTCACCTTTTTGGTTTAATTACAAAAAACACCCTAAGATTTTTTCTTAAAATACATTATGGTCCCTACTCTTCCAAATTTAGTGATTTTAGTCCTTGTGTTACTATCAATGAAAATCAAAAGTTTGAGCAACTGAAGCATTTTATGATATAACAATTTAGGAACTAAAGTATGGTCTAATTTAAAATGTCAAGGACTAAACTATAATTTAAAAAAAAAAATCGTTATTTTTAAATCAAAGACTAAAAGTGTAGAATCATTAACAGAACTCAATGACTAAATTGCCAATTTTAGAACATGTATATCAGGAAAGACCTTAGTGGGGCTCTTTTTGTAATTAACCCCTTTTTATTTTTAAGGACTTGATATTTGCATACTATAAAAAGACCAATAGATGAGACCTTGTACAGGCAATATGATATAAATTTTTTCCTCGAGAAAAACCAAAAAAAAAAAACAGCACAATAATATTGCATGCAGGCTGCCATCCATCATTGATTTATTATAATGAGAAATTTTAACAATTTACCTGATTCAAGAATTCATCTAGTCGTCTAGCACTCCTAATGATACTACCCTCAAAGATGTCAGTCATTTGGATAACCTCTGCAAAACTCGCACCCTAAAAGAGAAAAAAATATAAATAAAATTTAAAATTATAACAAGAAGAAATGAGACTTCACATTCAGTACATCTAATAAGCCAGATATGATAATACAAACCGGCAAACTATGAAAAAGAATCAATGGTCAAATCCATCAAGTACCTAGGTTTCACGGAGAACATTCCATATGCAAGATTTGACTTTGTACCAAAACAGATATAGCAGGCTCCAAGCCCAGCTAATAAAAAAGATTGCAGTAGGTTGGTGGCCAGTATAGAACCACTCACAACCATATGTCATGGGTGCCAAGGAAAATAAGAATATAATAGTTCTCAGTTGAGTTCTTAACTCAGATTTGAGGAGTAGCTGAATTGAGAAGTGAAAAGAACAGATTAAAAAGTGGTGAAATTTTAAATGTACATCCAGAGACATACTTTCGACAAAGAAACATAATATTTATCTTGTACATGGAACTAGCATAACAGTAAAACCCACATACTTCCTACATCCCAGAAAAAAAATGTTCTAAGAAAGTGCAACAAATGCATTTTCGTACATTCATATATATGTAAATTTCAGGTGGAACAGAGAAAGCAGATTCAAATAGCCAACTGCAACTAGTTTGGGACTAATACTTAGTTGAACTAAGTTATAACTTGATAAGTTGAGTTACAACTATCTTCGTCCATACTTAATGTTTAAAAAATAAATAAATAAAAGTTTGACTTGACAAGAAATGTTTAAAAAATAAATAAATAAAAGTTTGACTTGACAAGAAAGTAAAATTTCAACTTTGACTATAATAGAAAACTAACACAATTTACAGTAGTAGGGATGAAAGGAATAATGATACCCACAAAATCACATTAGAATGACATTCCAATTCATGCAAAAAGAGAAATATGAAATGTTCAACAAGACTATCAAAGTCTATGGCAAGGATCTAAAACAGAACATGATGTTAATTAAAATCTAAGAGCCAGAAACCCCATCATCAAATCACTTAGCTGGGGAAGGGCAGTTTTGATAATAAGTTGTAGTACAGTCTGTCTTGGATTTAAATCTGCAAATTCACATGAATAAGGCAATCATGTAATTGCAGATTGGAAAACAAAGTCGAGGATAGAATGGCTCTCTTTTAAATAAGCTTTAGAAGCTCAAAGAGTTCTTTCCTGGTTGGTTCCCAGTTATCATTTTCCCATTTTCACAATATGAAAAATGAAAATACAACTGTTTCACAATTCTTCATCATACTTTCATAATTTTTTCTTATGAGAGATAATTATTTGAAATTTGAAACACAACTTTTTCTGCTTAAAAAAGCAGAATTTCTTTACTTGTTTACAAAGAGTGTCGGCCAAACAAATTTCCTAGAGTCCAGCTTTCAATGTTGTTTCACAGAGAAACTATTTTAAAGAAAAACATTAATACATAAAATATCAATAAATGAAGACCTGAAAAAACTATTAATTGAATACAAATGCATTACTTACCAGAAATGGTTAGTTGGAAAAGATGCTTTTAGGCTTCTGTCTCACAAAACAATCAATCGAAATGCACAAATTTTCTAATTTATACCTAAAACTATCTATGTTTGTTAAACACGTTTATATTGCAATTGGAATAGTTAACTATTAAATTTAAGTTATAAAGTACAAAAAGCCAAAATTGAAAATTAATTTCAAAGAATTTGTAAAAAACCATGTTCAATATAAATGGAGACCATAGATTTCAATCGCGGTCGCAGTCAGTTTAGCGGTCATGTGTAACGGTAACAGGGTCACTGCGACCATAACATAACGATAACGGCCAACCACTATGCAATTTTTCCGCAAAAAATTGCAAATGAAAAATTTTGACAGAAATCACTAAATCTAAAAGTTAATAAGTATAATATTCTATAAATAAAGTCTCAACATGTATATATTTTTTACTAAAAGAAGAGAAAGAAAAAGGAAAGAAAAGAAGGGATAAAAAATAAGAAAAGAGAACTCAGGTCCGTAATACCGTTACGTAACAGTCTTAACGGTAATGGTAACGGCCGTTATTCAAACAATTTTTTTTTGCCCGTTAACGTCACCGTTATTTTCCATTATATAACGGTCGTTACATTTAAAATCCATGATGGAGACCCAAAGATTTGAGACCAAAAGCGGTTAGTGGTAACCATTGAATGAGCTTTTTCAGCTTGAGTTGGGTTACAAGCAAAGATAGTCTTTTTTTGTATATTAGGCTGACAACCAAAGTTTTAAATAACAATAATAGTCACACTATCAAGTTATAGACTTTGTTTGTACATTGAGCTAAAAGCTAGGGTTTAAAAGTATTGAACAGTATTGTTTGTGGTATCTCATTCAAAATTTCCATACTTCCTTGAAATCTGCCATAATCAGGCAAAGACCCTGTCCAAATTAAGCAGCACATTGAGAAACACAGAAGCAGCAATTTTTCCACTATAATCTCATTCAATGAGTAAAAGAACACTAACCTTCGACCAGCAGTAAATCACATCCATCAAGTATGGTCTCACTGTCGATTCTACATACTCATCCACATTTATGTCCAATTTACATTCAAATTGTATCTGCATTCATCCAAAGACATTTCTAACTACTCTTAGGATTTCTTTGGGAGTTTTTTTGTGTAAGAAAGGAAAAGACAATCTTTAATCCATGGGATATGAAAAGAAAATAAAATAAATGAATAATAAATATTTCTTATTTGGAAGTTTAAGAGATAAGAAAGGATATGAGTTATTAAGGGTAAAATAGTATTATTTAAAAGTTATTTTAGTAATAAGTAAGGCAAATCTCTTATTCCCACAAGTTTGAAGGGAAATGAAATATAAATTTAAGAGGATAACTAATCTCTTAATATCATTTTTTGTCTAAATTAATTAAACTACCAAATAAGGGATAACTCTTATCTCACTCCATTTTCCTTTCCTTCTTTTCTTATTCCAATTCTCAAAGAGGGCCTTAGTCAATTGCATACATGAATAAGTAAACAAGCAAAAAGAACAAACCTCTGCTATTTTTCTTGCACTCTCTTGGAGTTGTTGTAATGGTTTGGCAAGTTCCGATCTCAAATGTATTTGCTCACTTGATTTATCTACAGGAATGAAGCAACTTGAAAGAGCAGCAACCTGGTGATGATCAAGATCATTGAAGGTACCTAATAAAAAGTTGACACCCGAGTCACTAATAAAAGGAAGACAGAACAAACAAAAATTAGGTTCAGCATTAAACAGGTTGGAATCAGCTCCAAAAGCCAATCACTATTATCCATTAAGCAAGTATGAGTGTACTATGACTGTCTTCCAAGTCCAAGTCAAGCTTGACATTGGCCAAGTTGCACGAACCAGCCCCTTTTAAGACAATGCCGTGGTTCTTTGTTCAAATTGGTGTTGTAAGTTAGAATAACAAATTCAATATCATCAATTTGTTATAAAAGATCATAAAATATGTATTATTAACTCTTTCTTTTTTTTTTTCCTTATGCTACCCAGTAAACTTCCTATTACTAGATTCACACTTCAAATTTCTTTCAAGTGCATTTCTTTTATCCAAAAATTTAAAAAAAGAAAGAGAAAAAAGAAAAAAAAAAGTGCTGGGTCAAAAGTAAGTCAGCATGCATTCTATGAGTCCAAATCCAGGCAATGTCGTCCTTGATCTTATGCACTTAGTACCAAGAGCAACCTGGCCAGAAAAGCCTAGCCCAAAGTGAAACAAGATTCTGCAGATCATCAAATAATCAAGAGATATTGGTCATCAATTCACCATTGAACATTAGTTCAGTAACAAGTAGTTCGTCTCCTGTGTCTATCAAGCAGGCTGCCCTGCCCTTCAGCTGGACAACACCATCACCATCTACATGGCCAAGCCTTTTCAAGACTCGCGAACGGTTCTTTAATTCATCACGAAACTTTTGGAGCTGGAAAATCAATCAAAAATCAAATTAAAACAAAAGGCGGATGAAATGCAAATGATTGAAAACAATGGGAGTGCAAAGGAAGCAAAAGAAAATATCAGTAACCATTTGGCTAAACAGTCAGAAAAGGCGAAGCTAGCAATAAACAGGCCTATAGTATCCTGCACCTCTATTCTTTACAGAAATTGAAATTGCAATTGCAGTGGAGATTTAAATGGGAGTTGCAGCTACAACCATAATCAGTCACATGTCATGTGATCAGTGATCATCACAGGTGTGACATAATAGTAGCAGCCGTCACATTGTAATTTCTCAGGGTGCATTTGGATGGGGAATTTTGAACCCAAGGATTTATTTGAGGTTTTAGTTGTAATAATGTTATTTAAAATATTACGCTTGTAAAAAAAATATGCAAAATTTTAGCGAGGGCATTTGAAATTTTACACCCTTTTAGTAGGTATTTCATATTTCAACTCAAAGTTAATCTCCACTCCATTGAATCTGAACAATTAAAAGTAGTCTGTTCATCATAAACACCAAAACTACACATTAAATTCAAATTCCTTCATTCCAAATGCCTACCCATCTATAAGCAATATCAAAGAAAAGCAAATTAGATTAAACACATATATTTAGAGAACTCAACTCAGCCTTAATCCCAAAATTAATTGGAGTCAGCTATATGGATTCTTTGTTTCCATTACATACGATTTTGGTGATATCTTTTGATAATTGAAGTGTAAACACATATATTTAGAACTTTAACTAAAATTCAAATAGTGTCAAAATATTGCCAGAGTTATTATTGTTAATGCCAGAGCAAAAATTTTAATTGGGACAAAATTGCCGTTTCTCCTCTCAACCTATCTACTCCGCCACGTTCTTTTTTTTTTTCAAACAAAATGGAGCAACAACACTATCACTGCAATCAATGAATCACCATTCACCAAGTGAGGCCAACCATTCACCTTCAAAACAATGTTGAACATACTGGTCATGGTAGTAGAGCCATCACTGCCTTCGAGCCTCCATAGCATGGCATTATAGAACATGATTCAGGCAGGGTAATACTTATGGTTTAAATTGAAATTCTTCGAGGATTTATTTTGGGCCTAGATTTTGGGTCGGTGGATGGAATTATAGAACATGAATAGTCAAGCTTTGTCCATTCTTGAAATTTTCTTTTCTTATTCCTTTTCCAATTCTTTTACTTTTGATTTCTTCAAAACTGGGCAATTTCATAGATTAATTTTGTTGCTATGCAATCAAGCCAGTAAAAAAAAATTGATATTATGAATAAAATCAAAATTATTATTCTCTGTAAACAAATTTAAATATTTATGTGAAACTATTGTCCACAATGAAAATAGAAAACAACACTCAGTAGGTGACAAATAGACAGGTCGAATGAAAGGGGAAAGGTTAATTTTGTCTAAATAGAAGTTTTTGCTCCGGAATTAACAATAATAGCTCTGGCAATATCATCATTCATTCAAATATTGCAATGCAAAAGTAATAGTGCATTAGTCATATTTTATATTCATTACCAACCAACCAGTTGAAAGACAAACTTAAATATAAAGTCTAGCCTTGTCATGTAACTATATCATACATTCTAGCAATTTGCAAAAATTAATAACAGATAAAGGCTGAAAGAGTAGCGAAGTCTTTCTTTAATTTTGCGAAGCAAACTCTAAAAAGCTTGAATTTGATCTACTGAGCTAGTTTTAGCTTTTGGCAACCACAATTGACTATTATATATCATAGGATATGGGATAAAGACACAACATTTGTGTGAGAATAATTGCAATTTTCTTTTCATTTTGTGGACCTTTGTGCAACAATAGTGACCCATCATAAGAGCCATAACTGCAGTTACCTATGCAATTCAAAAGGTCCCTATAAAAAACAAGGGTGACAGCAACAGGAAAGCCTAAAATCCAATACAAGACAATGTAACAGCAGTATTTAATTCATGGTTCTTTAAGTAGATTTTATTCTCAGAAAATAACATGCAAATGAGATCTGCACAATCAAAAAGGCTTGAAATATTGAGTCCTTATCCCGCAGAGAAATATTATAGTGCCTATAACTCAAGTTTCGGTAAAGTCGGACTACTGGAATAAACATTAGGGAAAGGCAAATACCTGTGAATCCCGCATTTTTGACTTGAGTTGTTGAATTTCATGATTCACCTCTGCCTTCCTTTGGAAATTTCTGATCTGATTCACATCTTGTGACTGCAAACAACAAATCAAATAAATGTGATTACCAAGACAACTGCTTTAAGTAGTATTACTTGGCAAGTTGACTTTTCAAAGTGCGGAAGTTCCCTCATTTCCTTGCAAAATTTTATTGGAACAAAGATGATGTGGAATTGATTCCAAATAATATGGCAAACCTTGTGCAACGGATGGGCATGTAACTTCCCTTCCAGTTCCTCAATTTGATTAACCAAATCAACAATTTCAGGATCCTCAATTTTCATGTCCTATAAATAACCATGAGCAAATGACAGCAGGCAGTATCAGCCAACTATTTCAACAGAATAACATTTTCATAAAACAAATGTGAAATCAAAGAATGTAGAAGCCAGTTGCAGCAAGAAAAAAGAAAATGAGATAAATGTTAAAAGTGAGGATGACATAATGTTGACGTTGAGCAAATATAACATGGTGTTGATGGTAAACAAATATTACCCTTTCTTACCACTGCATCAACCTTAGTAGCAGCAGCTCTTACAGGGATAAAATCTAGAAGGTTCTAGATGGATTAAAGAAATGACTCTAAATCATGGATTTAAAAAACGGCCGTTACGCCATTATGAAACAGAAAATAAGGGTAGTGTTGCATTTTAACGGGCAAAAAAAAATTGTTTGAATAACAGCCGTTAAGACTGTTACGTAACGGTGTAACGAACCTGGATTTTCTTTTCTTATATTTTCTTATCCTTTTTTATCTTTTCTTTTCTTTCCTTTTTTCTTTCTTTTCTTTTGGTAAAAAATGAATACATGTTGACTCTTTATTTGTAGAATATTATGTTTATTAACTCTTAGATTTAGTGATTTTTTGTCAAAATTTTTCATTTGCAATTTTTTGTGGAAAAATTGCGTAGCGTTGACCGCTACAGTTATACTATAACCCCGTTACTATTACACGCGACCGCGATCGCGATTTAAATCTATGCTCTAAATCATAGCAACCCAATTAATAAGATTAAAAAAAAATGAATGGACCATAATGTTGTCATTGTACAAGCAAGAATTAAGTGAAGCCAGTAATTAGTATGAAGACGACCTACAGTCTTGAAACAACGCCTGAAATCTCAAAATCCCATTAAGAGCTAAGTTTGATGCCAAAGGCCATAGGTACAGCCCAATCGTTAAAACTCTTGATTCCAACTTGGACACTATAGGTTCATACCATACACATCGGAGAGGGGACTGAGTAGTTTACCGGGTGATAAGAGGGACATCTATCATCTTGTAGGCTATAGCCCAATGCCACTTATCTTCCCAAAGAACCACGAAGAGACAAGGGAAGAAAGACATCAAAAAATGGTTTTCATTTCTCTAAAATTATCTATCTCTATCAACCAATTCGAGTTCATGCCAAGTCGATCAACCATTGAAGCAATCTTTTTCATCAGAAGCTTGATGGAGAAATAACGAGAAAATATTTGCATATGATTTTCATTGACTTGGATAAAACTTTTTACAGAGTCCTAAGTGAAGTTTTATGATGGGTGTTAGAACATAAGGAGATGTTGATTAGGTAAATGCAAGTATTGAAGGACATGTATGAAGAAGAGACTACTAGTATGCGCACAATTTAAGGAAACTCGGGAGACTTTCCTATCTTAGTTGGATTACACTAAGAATTCATAGAGAGCTCTTACCTCTTTGCTTTAGTTGTTGATGAATTAACAAAACATATACAAGAAGAAATCTCTCGGTGCATGATGTTTGCAAACGATATAGTGTTGATAGATGAGACACATTTGGGAGTTAATAGAAAGCTAGAGTTATGGAGGAGCACCTTGGAGTCCAAGGATTTCAAGTTAAGTAGAACAAAAATTGAATATATGCATTGCAAGTTTAGCAAAGGCAAAAATGGAGATAAGAAGTTAGCTTGGATGGAGTAGCATTGTCTCAAAGCACCCATTTTAAAAATCTAGGCTCAATCCTCTAAGGAGATGAAAGTTGTGAGGAGAAAGTTAGTCATAGAATAAAAGTTAGGTGGTCGAAATGGAGGCTTGCTAAGGAAGTCTTATGTGACCATAAGATTGGAATTGAAAGGAAAATTCTATCGCTTGGCTATATAATGACTATGTTATATGGTAGTGAATATTGGACAATGAAAAAGCAACATGTCTCGAAGATGAGTGTCACAAATATGAGGATGTTAAGGTAGATATGTGGTCAGACTATAATGTATAAAATACCTAATGAAAGCATTAGAAAAAGTGGGAGTAACATCAATTGAGGATAAGATGAGAGAAGGGAGATTAAGATGGTTTGAACAAGCGAGGTAAAGACCTAGGGAGACTCTAGTTAGGAAAATCGAACACATCGTGATAGAGGAAAGGAAAAAAGAAAGAGGTAGACCCAAACTAACTTAAAGGAGAGAAATACAATATGATCTAGAGGCATTACAATTATCAAAAGACATAATCTAAAATCGTTCAGAGTGAAACAAAAAATCCATATAGCTAACCCCAATTAATTTGGGAATTAAGGGTAAATTGAGTTGAGTTGAGTATCCTTTATTTTGAAAAACAACTCAAAATTTCATTCAATAAAGGTGCCAAAAAGGGTTTATCATTTTATCCAAGATGATCCTTTGTTCTAAAAAAAACTTTAAAAAATTTATTGCAGCTGAGAGTTACCTTTACAGGATTAAGTTTTGGAAGACCTTCAGGAAACCGAGTTCCCAACTCCTGCACTGCCAGTAGTATACTTTGTCTTGCTTCCAATGGTCGAAGGTCAGGAGGGACGGATATTCTGACTTTACTTAAAGCAGAAATAAGAGGCAGCTGAACAGGGACCTAAAGCAGGTGTCAGAAGAAATCATGATCTCCATTAACTGAACCATATCCTTGAATTGATGTCAACATGACTGAAAAAGTAATAAATTTATTGTCTCACTAGTGTGTCAGCTTACCACATGCATCTCACCCTTTTCTCCAGGCCGAGGTGGACAAGGTCTTGGCCGCGAACCACTCTCACTTGATCCAGGAGAGCAATGAAGTAAAGTATCCACTATGTAACCACCACCACGTGCTGCCAGTGTGCCTAATCCAGCAGCAGGTTTTTTAACAACATTTATGACCACTCCCCAACCCCAATCAGTTCCACCTTCTCTTACCTTAATCTGCAATATAGAGTATAGACAAGCACTTCTCAGTAGAAAACTAAATATATAGAAGTTAAATGTTTCCCTGGCCTTACTTTGTCCTATGAGATTCTCTCTTCAGAAGAAACAGTAGTATGTTTCCAAACCAAAGCTGACACATACAGACAATTGAGTTATGCATAAGGATGTCCTGTACTCTTGTTCTCTCTCTCTCCCCTAAATGCATGCATACTGCAGTCACCTCCCCACATACAAAAAATAATTAAAAATGAACAAAAAAATATATATACATGCTTATAGATGTTTCTTCTGTGTTTCCCTAACCTTTGTCCTAAGAGATTATCCCTTCAGGGGAACACAGTCATGTGTTTTGAAACTTGAGCAACACATATGGATGCATTAGGTTTATATTAATAAGTCATATACGTATGGATGCATTAGGTTTATATTAATAAGTCATATACGTAAATGGATATGAATGTGAATACATACATGTATGTCAGCGCATATAAGTGCTCTTATTTATACACATATCACATCGCTTAAACACAAAAGATACACTTCGAAAAAAACTAAGGTGGTAAAAAGAAGCTCTCACTAATTAGGGGAAAATTCTAACTTTTGAATAAAAATTAGCTATGCAGTTGATTCAAACTTCAAAAAGAATGGTCATGCTTCAAATTTCAAAAAGAATGGTCATGCTTAGTAAATACCAGTCGACCAGTGCAAAGATAATAAAGAACTCTTTCAGGCCTAGTTATTTCTGTCATCATCTTCTTCTCGAGCTGGGCCATCTCAAGTTTTAACTTATGATATTCAGCCACTTCAGCCTATACAAAATAAGAGAAATTCATACATCATGCAGCAAAAATCATTTGAATCAGAAGAATTATATCAAAATTAAATGGTATATGCCTGCAGGAAAAATGATTACCTCTCCGGAAGCATCAAGCAAAACGGCTTCCTCCTCCAGTTTTGAAACCTTTTTCCCTATGTCAGGTAAAGCCTGAAAGGTATAAAGATCTAGAATTAATAGCTTTATCACTATGTGCACCATATCTAAATCCAGAAGGAAGATGGGATTTGGCAAAAACCTTCTCATACTGAAATTGGTGGAATGAATTTTTTATTACATGCTCAGCAGTGAACTGGCCTTCAGCTCGCCTCATTAAATTTAAAATTGAATAGTAACTCAGTCTAAATGTACTAACTAGGGGAGCTGGTTTACCCAAAACCATGTCCTTAAGTGTATTCATCTCCATCTGTAAAAGCAATAGCAGTGTCAGTAATCTAAAACAGAAGAGTAGATGATCACATTGTACTTTTTCAAAACATATGTGTTATGAATGAAGAAAGAATCAAGGAAGAAGAAGAAGAATTAAGAAGGAGAAATAGAGTATGAAGACAAGAAGAAGAAGAAGAAGAGGAAGAAGAGAGAGATCGAGAAATAGAGAATAGAGAGAAAATGAGAGAAATTGAGATTTGTACTGTTGATTATCTGAATGAATCCCTATTTTGTTACAATTGTTTTTATACTCGGCTTATTGTAACTAACTAACTAATTAATTTAGCCTTATTCATAACAATACCCTCTTATGAATGAAGAAAGAATCAAGGAAGAAGAAGAAGAAGAATTAAGAAGGAGAAATAGAGTATGAAGACAAGAAGAAGAAGCAGAAGAGGAAGAAGAGAAAGAGATCGATAAATAGAGAATAGAGAGAAGATGAGAGAAATTGAGATTTGTATTATTGATTATCTTAATGAATCTCTATTTTATTACAATTATTTTTATACTCAGCTTATTGTAACTAACTAACTAATTAATTCAGCCTTATTCATAACAATACCCTCCCCATGAAAATCTTCATTGTCCTTAAGGAAGCTGTTATGGCTAGTTACAACCCATAGGAATATCAAAGACCAAATTCCAATTGTAGCAGCATACCAAATTTCAGTTAATTACATAACAGAATCTTGATCTCCACTATAAACTAACACTTGAATGTCAACCTTGATAAATGATCCAATAAGAGAGATTGTGGGTAACTCTAGATTGAGCAGCTCATAATCCAGAATATTGCAACAATCTTCCCATTCCATAACTCCAACAAGTCTAGCATAGAAAGCCTTCTGCTCAGATAATTCATAGTTTCATCCTCCACACAGACATTTATTCTCACAGATACTTGTTGTAGTCTTAAAGCTTTTGATTGTGATAGTATTAATGAAATACAAACAACTAGAGTAACATCATATTTGTCCATAAATCTACTGGTCTCTATATTAACTTGGCTCAAAACCCGCAGACAAATAGTTGAAACCGATTCACTGTAACATTCTCTAACATATCTTGAGTAGTTACAAGTCGCAGTGAACATTTTGTATGTTGAATCTGATATTAACCCATGTGACCATAAGTGCTCAGCTCTTAAATTGAAGTCTGGCAAATTCTAGAACAAGATTACCTAGTGCAATGCCGTCCAAATGAAACTTTTTGTCTTTGCCAATTTCAATCATAAGTTTTGTAAGTTGAGGATTATAATGACCTGCATAACTCTCTCCTGTTATAAACAAGTCTCTATCAGCTTCAAAACCACCCTACCAATTCTGTTTGACAAAGAATAGAACAAAACTTGCCTAGGCATTTTAACAAACACCTTAAAGACATAAATTTCCTGGGACAGAATTAATTCTTTTCCTCTGCCTTCTCCCAATTTCAAATTCATACAGAAAATTAATTCTTTTCCTCTGCCTTCTCCCAATTTCAAATTCATCCTCTTCTAACATATCAAAACCATATTTCCCCAACTCCAATTCAACAATTCTATAGTATAAAAAGATAAACTCAACACTCAATTTCACCCTATCTTCATTACGAACAAATTCACCAATTTCAGTTTGAAAATTCTTATGAAAAAATGAAGAAACTATGAATTTAGAGCCACAAATTCTGACCTTAACATCTAATTGCTTGGCAAAATCGCACTTTTGTTCTTCATTACCTTGATTTTCTTGCCCAATACCCAAGCAATAAGGAATTGGTTGTGTGAATTTCACTTTGTCTTTGTCACCCATTAGTTCTAATAACGAATTGTTTGACATTTTCGGTGGATCGTCTTTTGGTTCTTTTGTTGATTCTTTCGGTGGGTCTTCTTTGGATGATTCTTTCGGTGGATCCTCTTTAGAGCCAAGAAAATTGTAATTACCAAGCTGAATCCTCAATTCCTTGACAAAATCCAAGTACAGTTCCTCGGTACCTTGATTTTCGTTAGTCACTGCCTCTTTTGACTGAATATGAGTTCAAATTTTTGCTCATTTTTCATCCGTGAATTTCCTTCGATGGATTCTTGTTGATTACTCTCGATAACAAGAGCTTCGCCAAAAACCCATTGTGGACTGATTTTTGGCTTCAATTCTTGCTCGTTTTTCATATTTGTTGTTGAATCTAACAATTGAGCCAATTGATTTTGAATTTTTTTAATTCCTAGCTTTGATTCCACTATTTCTGATTATTTAGGCTCCAATTCTTCTTGATTGTGAACACAAACCTCTTCTTGAATGAGTTTGGGCTCCAATTCTAGCCTTTTTCCCATCTGTTCTGCTGAATTTCCCAAAATCAACCTCAAGAGCTCTCTTATTTCTTTAAATGTCTGGTTACTCTTATTGCAATTCAATCTGAATTCTTCTCTAAATTCTTTTAATTCCGCTGCATATTTCAAGTTAATTTGTTGCAAAGTTGGGAGTTGTTCTGCAATTTTGGCCATTCTCACTCCGTTGTTCACGGTCACCGATTTTTCCATTTTTCAGTTTTCAAGTTCAATTCTGAATTTTGTTGATCAAAAAATTGGGGATATAGGGCTCAGAAGGAAATTAGAAAGAAAAAAAAAATTATGGTAGAATGTGATAGAAGCCCTCTCGTAGGGGTTCTGATACCACTGTTATAAATGAAGAAAGAATCAATGAAGAAGAAGAAGAATTAAGAAGGAGAAATAGAGTATGAAGACAAGAAGAAGAAGAAGAAGAAGAAGAAGCAGAAGAGGAAGAAGAGAAAGAGATCGAGAAATAGAGAATAGAGAGAAGATGAGAGAAATTGAGATTTGTATTATTGATTATCTTAATGAATTCCTATTTTGTTAAAATTGTTTTTATACTCAGCTTATTGTAACTAACTAACTAATTAATTCAGCCTTATTCATAACAATATGACAAGAGACCATAACATGTATCTACGAAAAAAATATAACAGGAGATTATTGGCACGGAAGACCTATGTACGAACATAGGATCGAGCTGCATATGTATACGTACAAACATTGTGCTATGATCTAAAATAAAGCTGTAATGTCAACACTTTCTGCCATATTAATGATTGCTGAGAACAGTGCTAGAAAGAACTACAAATGTTTCCACAGCAAAAAAAAAAAAAAAAAAAATAGGAACCAAAACTGACAAATTAGAGACACAACTAGCTGTAAAATTACCTGCTCATCAACCATTATTATACAAATGCCACGCTCGTCTTTGCCACGACGCCCAGCCCTTCCACTCATCTACAGAGATCCGATAGCATAGGACCAAATATATAAATATAAATTGATATCTAATGACATGTAAATATCTACACCTGTTCTTGCTCCTCAATTGCTCTAAAGAAAAATAACAGAATCTTCACTCACCTGGATATACTCTCCAGATCCAATGTAGCGATGGCTATCACCATCCCACTTCTTAACAGCTGTGAAAACAACAGTCTTTGCAGGCATGTTTAAACCCATGGCAAACTGCCACAAAGAAAAGTTATTATAAAAGTTGAGCTATAAGCTAACAAAACAGCAATCATGCCGCTAACTTTGGAAGAATAAAAGGAAAACCTCCCTGATTCACACATCTCTGTCTCCTACACCCCGTGCCACCGCGCGGGGGGGGGGGGGGGGGGGGGGGGGGGGGGGGGGGGGGGGGGGGGGGGGGGGGGGGGGGGGGGGGGGGGGGGGGGGGGGGGGGGGGGGGGGGGGGGGGGGGGGGGG
>CANXYC010167385.1:0-12955 GCA_948193065.1 Aleurites moluccanus | reverse complement strand
ATAAATATTGATATTGAGTTGTTGATGGAGATCCAGAGGGATCTGTAGTTGAGATTGTTTGTGGAAATGATATTTGACGTGTTGTTTGCTGTGTTTGATTTCTAGGCATAGTCCTATTTTAGAGGAGATGCTGTCGAATTTTCATTGGCAGTTGTAAGTCTATCAAGTTATAATTTGTGTATTGCATAGCATATAGATAGTAATTGGGTTCTTCGTGGTATTGGTCGCTTATGCTCACCCATACCCTACAACCGTCATGACTGCCGAGTTGGGTCGTGACAATAAGGTAACTTGATGTTTTCTTCATCCTTTTAAGTTAATTAGGTGTTTTAGATGTTGAATTAGATGGGTTTAGCATTAGATTGCATTTATTTGTTCAAATTGATGGAAATCCCAAATTACAAACCCTAATTAGGTTATGTTTGCAACCAAATCCTAGATTAAGCTTCCATAATCTATAAATAATTTAGATTATGTTTAATTATATCTATTGGAAGCTAATTTAGTGATAGTTTTGGGGTAAAATCAAAGGAAGAACAAGATTATCATATTTGATTACTTTGCAGGAATTGAAGAATCACGCTTTATTTTGGAAATTGGAAGATTTAGGTGAGTTTAATATACATCATATTACATGCTTATAAGCATATTTTGAATTATGGAATCCATATAAAAAGTTTGGTGTTTGGTCGAACCATACTTGTTCCATTTCTTTGAAAATTTGGTTGTTTATCCTTTAGTTTTCAAATCCTAATTTGATTTAATTTGTATACCTATTTGTTGGATATTATTTGCCTATTGAAATGTCCACATTGTGAGCTTATTGTTTGATATATGGGCATTGTTGAAATTACACCAAAACCTAATCTAAATGCCTTATGAAAGTTGCATACTAAGTGTTGGACAAAATGCCTCAATAAGTTTTTCATAGGCCTACTAAGCCAATGCCATCGTCGCCAGCGACGTTGGCTAGCTAATTGCGCCAGCGTAACTGACATTGACTGACCACTTTGTTGTCCAACCTATACTTCATTGCCATTCCTATTGTTATTCTAATTATAGCTTCCATTACTTATATATGATTGATTATTGGTACTGATTGAGTAATTTGCAAACCATTTGAATATTGATGAGTACCTTAATTCTTTATTGTTCTTTATTTTCAAAAGGGAAAGTTTTTGTGATGTATGTGCTAAAGGTAAAAACTGTAGAAGTTCTTTTAAATCAAAAAATGTTGTTTCAACTTCTAGACCTTTATAACTTTTGCATATTGATCTTTTTTGTCCAACTAGAACCGCAAGCCTTGGTGGAAAGCATTATTGTCTTGTTTGTGTTGATGACTATTCTAGATTCACTTGGGTACTTTTTTGTGCTCATAAACATGATGCATTTCATGCTTTAATCCCTTTTTTTAAATTTTTACAAACTCAAAAAGGATATGTTATTTCTAGTATTAGGAGTGATCATGGAAAAGTGTTTCAAAATTCATATTTTGAAAATTATTTTAAAGAGTATGGAATATCTCATAACTTTTCATCTCCTAGGACACCTCAACAAAATTCTGTTGTTGAAAGGAAGAATAGGTATTTAGTTGAAATGGCAAGAACAATGCTTTATGAAAACAACTTGCCTAAATACTTTTGGACTGAAGCTGTTAGCACTTCTTGCTACATTTTAAATAGTGTAATGATTAGGCCATCATTAAAAAGACATCATATGAGTTGTGGAAAGGAAGAAAGCCTAATGTTGCATATTTTCATTCATTTGGGTGTAAATGCTTTTTTTGAATAATGGCAAGGATAACTTAGGAAAATTCGATGCCAAATCTGATAAAGCTATATTTCTTGGATATTCTATGCATTCCAAAGCCTATCAGGTCTTCAACAAAAGAACTCTTTTAGTTGAAGAATCCATACATGTTATGTTTGATGAGTTTCCTTCTAAAGATTTTGACAGGAAAAATGAAGATAAAAGCATAGAAGAAATGATGGAAGACTAATTCTTAGAGAAACATGATGAGCATAGCATAGATTTTGGTAAGGACTCTAAAGAGAATGAAGAAATTGACTTATTGAGTCCACAGATCAACACAAAGAACCACATCATCCAAGAGTGAGAAATGAGGTTAATGACATACAAATTATTAGTGATCCACTTTAAGGAGTAAGGACAAGGTCAAAAGTCCACAACACTTGTAAGTATGTTGCATTCCTCTCACAAGTTGAGCCAAAGAGAATCAAGGATGCACTTGAAGATGATCAATGGATAATGGCTATGTAAGAAGCGCTAAATCAATTCGAAAGAAGCAAGGTTTGGACACTAGTCCCTAGACCTCAATATCATCCAGTGATTGGTACAAAATGGGTATTTCGCAACAAATTAGACAAATCTAGAATAGTGGTAAGAAATAAGGCAAGGTTAGTTGCTCAAGGATACTCTCAAGAGGAAGTTATTGATTTCAATGAAACTTATGATCTCGTTGCAAAATTAGAAGCAATTAGAATACTACTTGCTCATGCATGCTTCAAAAATTTTAAATTGTTTCAAATGGATGTAAATGTGCATTTTTAAATGGCTTTATTCAAGATGAAGTGTATGTTGAACATCCTCCTGGTTTTGAGAATTTCTAAACCATGTTTTTAAATTATCTAAAGCATTATATGGTTTAAAACAAGCTCCAAGAGCTTGGTATGCGTGGTTGAGCAATTTGCTCCTTGAAAATGGTTTTTCTAAGGGAAAAGTTGATACAACCCTCTTTATTAAGCATGAGAAGCAAGACATTTTAATTTTTCAAATATATGTTGATGATATAATTTTCGGAGCTAATAATGAAAAGTTTTGTAAGAATTTTTCTAAGTCTATGCAAGGTGAATTCAGAATGAGCATGATGGGATAACTCAACTTCTTCTTGGGTTTACAAATCAAGCAACTAAAACATGGAACATTGATCAATCAATCCAAGTACACTAAGTAGATATTAAAAAGATTTGGCATGGACAATACCAAACCTCAACCTACTCCTATGAGTATCTCAAAAAAAAATGGAGATTGATGATAAAGGTAAAAGTGTTGATTCTAAACTTTATAGGAGCATGATAAGGTCTTTACTTTATTTAACAACATCTAGACCTGACATTCTATTTAGTGTTTGCACGTGTGCACGTTTTCAATCTAATCCTAACAAATCACATATTGTCGGAGTAAAAAGAATTATGAGATACCTTATGGATACACCAAATTTAGGTTTATGGTATCCAAAAGGGTCTTCATTTGATTTATATGGTTACTTTAATGTGAATTATGGTGGTTGTAGAATAGATAAAAAAGTACAAGTGGCACTTGTCAATTTTTAGGTAATATGCTAGTATCATGGTTTTCTAAATAGCAAAATTCAGTTGCACTATCAACCACGAAAGCAGAGTATGTAGCAGCCGCAAGTTGTTGCACTCAACTTCTATAGATGAGAACTTAACTAAAAGATTTTGGACATTCATTTAATTGCATTCCTATAAAATGTGACAACACAGGTGCCATAAATCTTTCTAAAAATCTAATTCATCATTAACGCATTAAGTGTATAGACTTAAGGCATCCTTTTCTTAGGGATCATGCAAGCAAATGGCATATAAACTTTGAATATAATAAGAAACAACTTGCCGATATCTTCATAAAACCCTTCGACAAAGAAGCATTTTATTTCATAAGAAGGGAATTAGGTATGATTGATACCTCTCAAGTATGATTTTGGCTTGCTCTTAATTAGATACAATTAATTATAATGATTTTGCATGATTTATAAGCATTTATAAAAATTTATGTATTTATATGACAAATTGAGACCTAAGTGAGAAAATTTTACAAATTCCCATCACCTTAACTTCAGTTTACATAAAATTATTGTCAAATGTGTGAATTATAAGCATGTGCATATGAAGCATAAATCAAAGCTCAAATTGCCTTCATTTTTAAAAATTGCCCCAATCTTGCTTTTCAAGTCTGTTAATCCATTTAACTCCCGTTATAATTTTTCATGCCCTTTAAAATTTTGTAACGCCCGTGAAAAATTATTCTGTATCTTTTTTAAAATTGTGCTTTGCCTTTCATGGCCGTGAAAGGTATTTACTCCCATGAAGACATGGGTATTTAAAAAGACGCGCCCTCGTCTTTTCATTTCTATTTTAAAACTTCTATCTCTCTCTTCCATTTTCTCTCAAAATTTAGATTTCCAAATAAATTTTCTCTCTAATTTTTCATATCCTTTTACATTATGTCATGACCCGGTTTCCCGGACCGCGATGGTCCTAGGGCACGGGAGATGCCAATGGCGATTGACACATGTAAAACCCAGTATCAAATGCATCATCTATAAACCTCAATATATTATTCATTTTAATTAGTTACCATCCATTATGCTATTCTGTAATTCATTCTGTAAGTTTCTACAATTGGCTATAATAATCATATACCATGCCATATTATCATCATATAACTCATAATAACATCATCAATATAATAATATCATCATCATATACATGTTCATCTCCTAGCTAACCCATACATACCCATGGAGCAGCTAGATAATGAATACCAAAATAATACATAATATATCAGTAATATACATAAACAGTCTGTAGCAGAAATCCATAGAAGACAGAAGACTGGATTCTTCAACCTACTCCTCTCCTGAAATGGGTAAACAAATAAACGATGAGTATAGATGATACTCAATGAATTTACATGCATCACAATGAAATATAAGCTCAAGTAATAGTTTATACATGATAAGAAATAATGGTACAGGGTAAAACATATAAGTTACAGAATCAGTATCGGTAAACAATAGGAATAACAATGGTCATATCCAATCAAGGAATCAATATGGTAAGACAGATAGAGGGCCATGAACACGTAGACTGTGTGTAATAACATAGTCGATCACATATCATATAGGCATAAGACTGATCAGGTCCTATTGGTGGAACCAATAACTCTTCCCAGCTAGGGCATCAATATCAATGTGCACATTACCGATAGTATGTACCCACTACCCTGTCGGTGAGGCAACTTTGTCAAACCACATTTTGGTCAATATAAAGGGATAACATGTCAATAGATACCATTATGCAATAATGGTACCATCACTGCCAATATAATCAATATCAATCAAATTGAGTAATATTTGAATCAATGGCATAGTAAAATACAACACATGAGCAAGGATATAGGTTATGGTAAACAATAATGGTAGGAAACAAAAGTTAGTTTGGTGATTGTAAATGGTAAGTCAATTGGCATGCCAACGTCACTGGCGACAATGGCATTTAATTGGTAGGCCTATGGCATGCAAACCAATAGGCTAAAGGCAAATGAACTAGGCATTTCATTGAACACTTGGTGGGCATACAATGGCAAGCCAATAAGTTAGGTTTTGGTGCAAATTTGACTTACCCAATTCAACCAACACAAAATCACAATGGCAATCAAGATATAGGCATCAAGAAACACAATTAAACAATCATCAAATGGGGTCAAATTGGCTAGGAAAACATAACAAAATAAAGCAAATTTCCAAAGGCAATCAATGGCAAGGTGGTTCGGCCAAAATGGAACTTTTAGGACAAGGTTCCAATCATCAATTCAATGAATTATACATGTTATTTGATGCAATGTAAACTCACCTAAGCCTCTAAATAGCTTTTACGCAATCCAATTCCACCAATTTCCACCAAATAGCCAAAAATGCTTAGTTTGGAAATCACCTTTATTCAAACTCTAATTCTACATCAATTAATCCATCAATTAGTTACCTAAACACATCCAATTGACTAATTCTAACATCAATTAACATAAATGAACACTAATTCAACAACTCATTCCATACAACTTCAATATAACCATCCAATTTAGGGATTTCATCAAAATTGACTAAATTAGTGCAAATTAACTACAAACCCATTCAATTGAACCTAAATAACATCTAAATAATTAATCAAACTCAACAAATAAACTCTTTACCTCAATGACACCATGTTGGCCGAAATCTATCTTGAGAAATTCCTCCCAATCCTTTACTCCTCCAAGCAATCTAATGGTAGAAATGGAGAGAACTTAGTTGATTTGTTACTTTTCTATTAACTTTCCTTACAAATCTATAAGAAAATTGAAGAATGGAAGATGGAAATGGCAAGAATGGTTTCGGCAACAAGTGAAGAAGAAAGGAAATGGAAAATCCGAAATTGCTAAGGCAAATTATAAGAAAAGGCTATTATGCACAATTACAACTAAGTCCCTAAAGTTCCATTCTTTACACTTTGGTCCTTAAATCTTCTTAATTTATTTTGACAATTCTGTCAGAATTTAGATATCAGAGTGGGAAGTCAATAGGCTTATTTTAATTTATACTTATTTATAAAAATGGTTCTAGAGTCATTATGTAACTCCGACCGACCACTTTCTACTATTCACCTTGAATTTCCATTTATTTACAAAAATGTCATTGCTTACTTTTTCAGTGTTCCTAAATGATTTTCACTTCTTTCTTTTTACCAAAATTAAACATAAATTATGGTCATCTTTTACCCCCAAATCAACTTCAAAAATTATTCTGTTGACCGAACTGCTAATTTCTCGGCAATATTTCCGACACTGCCGCTTTCTAGAAAAGTTTCAAGTTCGCTTTCTAACTGTATCTCTAAAATTATTTCCCACCATTTCAAGACTAAAGGACCACATACTGAGAATAAATTCATGCATAAGAGTTATAACTTTCTAGGGTATTACATTATACCCCCTACAAATAAATTTGTCCGCGAATTTAAATAGAACATACCTCATTACTGGAACAGGGATGGATATTTGCTCCGCATCTCCTGCTCGCTCTCCCATGTACACTCCTCCATCATTTGGTTCCTCCATAGCACTTTTACCATAGGGATCTCTTTGTTCCGAAGCTTTCTGACCTATCTATCAATAATCTCCACAGGTAGCTCCTCATAAGACAAATCCTCACTGAGATCCACATCCTATATCTCCAAAATGTGTGATGGATCGGATACATACTTTCGCAACATAGATATATGGAAGACTGGATGTATATGGCTCATACTAGGTGGAAGAGCCAATCTATAGGCCATACTACCAATCCTCTCAAGTGTCTCAAATGGGCCTATAAATCGTGGTGATAACTTGCCCCTCTTCCCAAATCTCATAACTCCCCTCATCGGTGAGACCTGTAGGAAGACATGATCACCAACTGAAAACTGTGCATCCTTCCTCTTTGGATCAGGGTAACTCTTTTGCCCACTAAAGGCAGTCCTCATCCACTCTCTGATCATAGGAACCTTCTTCATAGTCTCTCTGATCAACTCTGGTCCATCTAGCTGCTTCTCTCCTGGCTCCACCAAACACACTGGAGATTTGCACTTCCTACCATATAGTGCTTCAAATGGAGCCATACCAATAGAAGAGTGAAAACTGTTATTATAGGAGAACTTTATCAATGCCAGATAATAAATCCCAGTTACCCTTGAAATCCATAACACATAATCTGAGCATATCCTCCAAAGTCTAGATCGTCCTCTCTGACTGCCCATCAGTTTGTTGATGAAAAGCAGTACTAAATCGTAACTGGGTACCCATAGCCTCCTAAAATTTCTGCCAAAACCGATATGTGAACTGTGTACCCCTGTCTGATATGATCACCAAAGGAACTCCATGAAGACGCACAATCTTATCCACATATAACTGTACGTACTGAGTTGCAAAATAGCAGGTCTTAACCTCCAGAAAATGTGCAGACTTCATCAATCTGTCAATAATAACCCAAATAGAATCATATCCCCTCGAAGTCCATGGTAAACCAACTATAAAATCTATGGTAACCTATTCCCATTTCCACTCTGGTAGCTCTATCTCCTGAAGTAGCCCTGATGGCTTCTAATGCTCAAACTTAACCTGTTGATATGCTAAGCACTTAGACACAAACTGAGCTACGTCCTTCTTCATCCCTGGCCACCAATATACATCCCTCAAATAATGGTACATCTTGGTAATACCTGGATGTACACTATATGCAAAATAGTGAGCCTCTCTCATAATCTGATCCCGTAGCCCATCAAAATCTAGTACACATAGGCGTTTCACACATCTCAATATCCCATCCTCCACTGTAAACTCTGTCATCCTGCCACTTTGTACCTCTCCCTTCAGCATCAGAAAATAAGGATCTATGTCCTAAGCGACTTTAATATCATTAATCAACAGTGACTTTGCCTGAAATTGGGCTATCAGAGCCTAATTCAGATCATGGGAACCCAAATCCAACTCTATCCCCATATCTACTAACTCCCTGATCTCTCTGATCAATGGCCTCCTGCCAATCACAATATGAGCAAGACTACCCATCGATTTCCTACTCAAAGCATCCGCCACTACATTGGCCTTCTCTAGGTGATAAAGAATCTCGTAGTCATAATCCTTTAGAAGCTCAACCCATTTGTGCTGCTTCAAATTTAGATCCTTCTGCTGAAATATATAATGTAGACTCTTATGATCAGTATATATCTCGTACTTCGATCCATACAAGTAATGTCTCCAAATCTTCAAGGCAAATATAACTGCTGCCATCTCTAAGTTATGAGTCTGATAATTTGTTTCATGCTTCTTTAACTGGAGAGAAGCATAAGCAATTACCCTACCAATCTGCATCAATACACACCCTAGGTCAATCCGTGAAACATCACAATATACAGTGAATTTCTCCCCCTCAACTGGTAATGCCAAAATTGGAGCACTGGTAAGACAATACTTTAGAGTCTAGAAGCTACGATCATACTCATCTATCTAGACATATCGCTCATGTTTCCTCATTAGTCTAGTCAAAGGAGCTGCAATACGAGAGAACTTCTTCACAAACCTCCGATAATAACCAGCTATACCCAGAAAACTGCGTACCTCTGAAACATTGGTAGGCTGTGGCTAGTTAGCAACTGCCTCAATCTTCTGAGGATCCACTTTAATCCCATCCTTACATACTACATGCCCAAAGAAGCACACCTCAGTCAACCAGAACTGACACTTAGATAATTTGGCATACAACCAATGCTCCTGTAGTGTCTGTAACACAATCCTCAAATGCTCCCTATGCTCCTTCTCACTCCTGGAATAAATAAGTATGTCATCAATGAATACGATGACAAACTTATCCAAATAAGACCTGAACACCCTGTTCATCAAATCTATAAAAGTCGCTGGTGCATTGATCAACCTGAATGGAAATACCAGAAACTCATACTGACCATAGCGGGTTCTGAAAGCAGTCTTGGGTATATCACCGCTCTTGATCTTCAACTGATGATACCCAAACGTCAGATCAATCTTAGAAAAATGGCTAGCTCCCAGCAGCTGATCAAATAAGTCATCTATCCGTGGCAATGGATACTTATTCTTCAGTTGTTTGTAATATATACACATCCTCAATTAGCCATCTTTCTTTCTCATAAATAATATTGTTGCACCCCATGGAGAACTATTAGGTCTGATAAACCCTCTATCCAATAGCTCATGTAACTGTATCTTCAATTCCTTTAGTTCTACTAGATCCATTCTGTATGGTGGAATGGATATTGGGTCTGTGCCTGTATGCACCTCTATCTCAAACTCAGTATCCCTGTTAGGGGGCAATCTTGACAACTCCTCAGGAAATACATAAGGAAACTCCTGAACCACCGGTATCTAATCCAATTGTATAGAAGACCTTTGCACATCCACTACATGTGCCAAATAGGCGGAACAACCTTTCCCAATCATCCTCCGAGCCTGGATAACAGATATCATATTAATCCGAAACTCCCGAATCTCACCCTGAAACTCAAACTCTGGCTGCCCCTCAGGCTGGAATCTAACCCTCTTCCACGAATAGTCTATCACTGCCCGGTGTCTCGTCAACCAATCCATACCCAAAATCACATCCAACTCTAACATAGGTAGCTCAATCAAATTAGCACGTAAAATATGATCATCAATCTCAATAATGCAATTAGGATAGAAATGATCAAGATCCACACAATCCCCCATAGGAGTAGCAATAGTCAATGGCACATCTAACAACCTCCTCTCCTTATTCAATTTGGGTGCAAAATGTGGTGACACAAAAGAATAGGTAGCACTCGAATCGAATAAGACATCAGCAATCTCATTCTAAACCAAGATAGTACCTATGACAACATTATCTGATCTTTGGGAATCCTAAGTGTTGACCATAAATACTTTGCTGTGGCCCTTACAAGCTGGAGCCTGACTGCCACTGGGAGCCTGTCCTCCCCTGCCTCTGCCTCTAGCTGTAGCCTCTCTACCTAGATTCTGACTAGCCTGAACCACTAGCTGTGAAACTGTGACAGATGCTTGCTACTGCTGGTCACCCCAAAGAGGACATCTATTAATGAAATGACCCTGCTGGCCATACTTCAAACATGCCCTTGACTATAACCGGCACTCCCCTCCGTGCCCCCGTCCATAAAATCCACAAACTGGTATACTAGGTACCTGTACTGCTGGTCTAGATGAGCCCTGTGAGTAAGCAGGTGTAGACCATAATACTGGTGGTCCCCTACTCTATAATCTCTGCCTCCGACTACCACCTAATGATCTCTGCTTGAATCGGGGCACTGGCTCAACTGGTCTAGAATAAGAGCTGCTCTCTCCCCTCCTACTCTGTGATCCTGGACCACCCTTCCTCTTCTGGTCCCTTTTTGCCCTCTCCGTCTTGTATTTCTCTTCCATCTGAGTCTTTGTATATCACTGTAGTCAAAGAAGTGAACTCTGTATCTAACAAGGCATTATATAGTGCAACATGCAAACCCCTCCGAAATCTACTAATCAGGTCAGCCTATGTCGGAACAATATGAGTAGCATACTTACTCAACTTTATAAACTCCTCGATATACTCCTCCACTGACCTATCCCCCTGCTTAAGCTGCTCAAATCTGACCAAATTACGAGTACTCACACCCTCATTGATGAACTCATCAATCAAACCCTGTTGGAACTCTGCCCAAGTAGGTGGGTGCTCTCCATATAAACTGGTCTCCATATGCCTCGAGAACCATGTCCAAGCCTTACCCTTAAGCAACAAACCCACCAACTCTACTGATCTTAACTCTGAACAAGGTAGTCTCCTCACTACCTTCTCCACCTCTTTCAAGAAGTCAAATGGATCAGTACCTCTGTCCCCTCTGAACTCAGGTAAGTTGAGCTTTAGAAAGCTAAACATGGATACTCCACCCTCCTCAATCTCTTTTCAACCTCCTTATACAGTTGGCTCCCTCTGAGCCCCCACTGGTTGTATAGGAGCCGGTGCTACATGAACTACCTCTGGCACTACTGGTATAGGTACTACCGCAGGAGTAGGTGGTGGTTGTGCTTGCTGTCTCTCTCGTCTAATCTCAGCCATCTCCTTTCTCAACTCCATCAAACCTCTCATCATCTCCACTCTCCATGGGTCATCTCCCCTCTTTGAATCCTCTAAAGTCTGTCGGGATCGAGACGGACCCTTTGATACTGAAATCTTCCTCACTAGGGACTCATTGGAGGAAACCTCAGCCTCCCTAGTATCTCTGTCTTTGCTATCAAACATCTTTATAATCTATTGAGAAAAATTTAAACAGTCTCAAAATATAGTAAAAACGCAGAATAATGACATATAACGGATGATAACAACAAAGGACGACAAAGGAAATCCAATGCTCCATGGTAAACTTAATTCTACCCTATTTTGTACCTAGTTACTATTCCTCTGTAATTCAATCACTATTCATTTGTAACCTAGATTCACAGTCTGTAAACCTAGTGCTCTAATACCACCTCTGTCACGACCCGATTTCCCGGACTGTGACGATCCTAGGGCACAGGAGATGCTAATGGCGACCGGCACCCGTAGAACCCAATATCACATGCATAATCTATAAATCTCAATATATTATTCATTTTAATTAATTACCATCCATTATGCTATTCTGTAATTCATTCTGTAAGTTTCTGCAATTGGCTGTAATAATCATATATCGTGGCATATTATCATCATATAACTCATAATAACATCATCAATATAATAATATCATCATCATATACATGTTCATCTCTTAGCTAACCCATACATACCCATGAAGCAGCTAGATAATGAACACCACAATAATAGAAAATATATCAGAAATATACATAAACAGTCTGTAGCAGAAATCCACAGAAGACAAAAGACTGGATTCTGCAACCTAGTCACTCCTGAATGGGTAAACAAATAAACGATGAGTATAGATGATACTCGGTGAATTTACATGCATCAAAATGAAATATAAACTCAAATAATGGTTTATACATGATAAGAAATAATGGTATAGGGTAAATCATATAAGTTATAGAATCGCTATCGGTAAATAATAGGAATAGCAATGGTCATAAACAATCAAGGAATCAATATGATAAGATAGATAGAGGGTCATGAACACTTAGACTATGTGTAATAACACAGTCAATCACATATAACATAGGCATAAGATTGATCAAGTCCTATCGATGGAACCAATAACCCTTCCCAGTTAGGGCATCAATATCAATGTGCACATTGCCAACAGTATGTATCCACTTCCCTATCGGTGAGGCAACTCTGTCAAACCATATTTGTCACGACCCAACTCAGGAGTCATGACGGTTCTAGGGTATGGGTGATGTATAAGGGACCAATACCACAAATAACCCAATTACTATCTATATGTTATGCAATACACAAATTATAACTTGATAGACTTACAACTGCCGATACAAATTCGACAGCATCTCCTCTAAAATAGGACTATGCCTAGAAATCAAACACAGCAAACAACACGTCAAATATCATTTCCACAAACAATCTCAACTACAGATCCCTCTGGATCTCCATCAACAACTCAATATCAATATTTAT
>CANXYC010167359.1:0-13943 GCA_948193065.1 Aleurites moluccanus | reverse complement strand
TTGTGATTTTAGCCAGGGCATGCTCCTTAAATAGAGGAGATGCTGCCCGATTTTGCTTGTATTGCTTAAGCTATATTAAGCCTATTTGTTTATGCATGCCATATAGTTTATTTAATGGGTTCTTCGTGGTATTGGTAGCATAAGCATCACCCGTACCCTAGGACCGTCATGGCTCCTAAGTTGGGCTCTGACACGCTACTCCCTGTAATAGATGCTACTCCCTGTAGAAGGCGCTACTGCTCTGCTTTCTTGGACCCTTGAACTTCTAGACCTTTTGGACTCCTTAATCATAGTAGGGACATGTTTGTAGCGGCTACTACTTAACTTCACACTTATGTAGAGACAGGGACATAAACCAACTTTCTAATCTCTTGTAATTCTTTTGGGTTTAGTGTGAGCCTTTATTATAAAACACATTATAAGGTTTAGTATGAGCCAAAATACTTAAGGTTTGATCTTGCACCTTTGAAAAAGATCCAGGTTAGTGAAATACTCAAGTATTATCTTAAGGAGTGGACGTAGGCTTTTTTTTGTTAAACCACTATAAAGTCTTGCATTGAATTTTCTTCCTTAATGATTTGATCTCAAAGTTCTTGCAAAGCAATTCATAGTAGCATCGAATATGATATCATCAACATAGATTTGAATAATTAAAATGACCTTCTTAATATGCTTTACAAAGAGAGTTGTGCCTACTTTTTCTTTGGAAAAACCATTATTAATGTAATATCTACCATTTTGTAGTGTTTTATTGATTTTATATGTTTGGAGAATGTATTAAAATTTTAAATAAGAATGTTGAGAATTTTAGGAATTTCTATTTTGGATGCTGTAGGATTTTGTGATGATAATTACATGATCTTAAAGACATAATTTGATAAAGTGTAAAACATGAAAGTTATTAATTTATGTCTTAGCTATAATTCTGAAAATGATTTGGCAAAATTCTGTGTGTATAATGAGTTGTGTCTATTTGAGAAAGACTGGTTTGGTTGAGAGTTCTGCAGGAATGCAGTGTTTGTTTAAAATTACTGGGAATGACTGATGCAGAATTAGCTAAAGGTGTGAACATGAAAAATGTTCCTTTGTTTGTTGAGATGATGAGTGTAAAATTTCAAAATTTTTGGATAAGAATATCTCAGTGGAGAGTGATTTTCCTCAGGGTTGTTCGGTTGGATTTTGGGGCAGAAGTCTGGTTGATCTTTGGAGAGTCACCATGGTCTGTGTATTGGTCCTTTTGATTTGAAATTTTGATATGTTGTGCCTCTACATGTTGATTGTAAGTGATAAAAAGAATTAGTAAGTTTGGATATTTTTAGCTCATTTGCGAGCTGGCTAAGTGTGGGATGTCCAGGTAGGGTTTTAACTTAGAGGAATTTTATTTTGGCGAGCCAGCAATATGAGAGGAGGCAATTGGCGAAATGGTGAGGTGAGTTTGCCGAAGTGGCAATTCGCGAAGAGGAAGTTGGCGAAGATCTTTGGTGAAGAGCTTAGGCGAAAAGGATAAGGCGAGGTGGCATTATGCGAAGAGGGAATGTGCGAAGTGGCAGTTCGCGAAGAAGCGAAGATGCGAAGATGTGAAGAAGCGAAGATGCGAAGAGGCGAAGAAGCATTGCCTAGGTGGCATATGCGAGGATGAGTTCGCGAGGAGAGTCTGACGAGGCCGCATATGCGAGCTGGAATAGTGAGGAGGCAATGCCGGATCAAGTATGGAGAGCTGGTTAGGCGAGGTAGCTTTGCCGAGGTAGGTCTGGTGAGGCGAGCTGGCTAGCATGTTTCTGGGCAGAGGTCTATTTAACCCCCCAGTAACCCCAGTAGCGTTTCACGATTTTTTCTGTCTTCTTCCTTCGATTAAATTCAGTCTTTTCTCATATTATTTCCATTTATTGTCTAAGGCATTAATACTCAAATTAATGCAATAGAAATCTAGATTAGCATATGTTAAGGCAGAAATCATCAGATTTGGGCAGTAATCTCAGGAATTTCAGTTTGAAAGAAATAAGATAAATTTTCTTCCTAAGCTATTTTCTTTGGATTTATTTAAGCCTATGGGTTAGGATAATTAATTCTGGGTATACAGAATTTATTGCTAGTAATCTAAAGTTATTAATGGTAATTAATGTGGGAGAAATTTGGAGGTTAAGACTGTCATGAACAGTAACTCCGAAAATTAGTGTAGATTTAATGCAAATTTTCTTTAAAAGATAAATGAAATTGTTGTTAGGAATTAGGAATAGAGATTCCAAGATAAGTAATTATTAAGAAATCATGTGGAATGTTATTGATTTGGAGAAACCCTAATTTTATATATTTGGGGAATTTTTTAGGAGGAGAAATTCGAATTGATTGAGGAATTATAAGTGGGCAGATTGCTAAGAGCAATTTAAGAGAAATTGTGTAAGAGGTAAGTATGAACATCCCATTCTATTATTGTTCTTTGAAATTCAAATGACCAAAGTATTCTTATATTTGATTATCCTATTGTATATGTATTTATTTATATACTTGTATAATGTGAATGGCTTGATCAATATTCTTGGATCAAGTTCATATGTTTCTTGCTTGTAAACTCGATTTGAATAATATTATATGATAATGGTTTTGCAACCAATATGCTCTTATGAGATTGAAACCTATGACCCATGGATAGAACGGTCTTCCCAATGAGAGTAAATTCATTGGTCCATTGTGCACTTTGGGAGCCAAGACGATAGGATTTTTATCAGTGTTCCATCTAGAAGGGGCCAGGAGCTCTAGACGTATGCCTGGCCAAACATGTGTGCACGTTAAGGTAGCAAGGCTACCGATACGTATGATATGATATGAGATCAGTTCTTCCAGATGAGATTTGATAATACCATTCTTTGTGGGCATTCTATGTTCTAAATATGAACCATGATTTGATTTATGATATGATTTGATATAGCCAGTTTGTTATTAAAACCCAGTTTCCTTCAAGTAAAATTTATGATTTCTTTCATACCTATATGTATAATTATTTGCTCATGACCATGATTCGATATTCAGGTTTTATTGTATAATGTTCATATCTTATTGAGTTAAAGGCTCACTCCTCTTCTGTGGATTTCAGGTGATAGCATAGCTCGTGAGGGAGCTAATAGAGAGGATCGAACTTCTTGACTTGATCATTCCAAGAAGCTTCATTGTAATAATTCTTTTGACATATTTTGTATAATTATTAATGGTATTATGACACAATATGTATTGGAGTATACTCCAGAGCTCCGTAGTTAGTCATTTGAGGATATTAAAATATTTTTGATGCATGATTATTACCTTTTTGAGTACTCTTATTCCTCAGTGATGTGAGATGTCTCTTTTGATCATTAAGGAATAAGAGAAAAATAAGAAATGATAATAGAAAGATATAATTGATTTTAATTATATGCATGGACATGATAGATGTATGGTAAAATATGATGTTGCAATTTATTTGATGTTGATGAGATTTATGATTTGTGAGTTCTACGGGTTTATGGTGGCCTTAAGCCTACCCTTACCCTAGGACCGTCACACCACTGGAGTTGGGGTGTGACAATTAATGAGAAAGTTACTCAACCTCTTGTACCATGCTCTTATCGCTTGTTTCAAACCATATAAAGCCTTTGAAAATTTAAAAACATGATTTAGGTATTTTTCACTTTCAAGACCAAGAGATTATCCAACATAAACCTCTTCTAGAATAAAACCATTTAAAATGCATTTTTAATATCCATTTGAAATAGTTTAAAATTCTTATAGTATGCATAAGCAAGTAACATTCTAATTATTTCTAATCTAGCTACGGAAGCATAAATTTAATCAAAATCAATACCTTCCTCCTGAGAGTACCATTGAGTAATTAATTTTATTTTATTTCTTATCAAAATTTTGAATTCATCTAGCTTTTTTTGGAATTCCCATTTAGTTCTAATCACCGAATGATGTTCTAGGAATCATTTTTCACACTTTTCTCCTCTCAAATTGGTTAAGCTCTTCTTGCATTGTTATTATCTATTGATCATCTTCAAGTGCATCCTTGATGTTCTTTAGCTCCACTTGTAAGAGAAAAGCAACATTCACACAAGTTATGGGGGGCTCATGATCTTATCCTTATACCTTGATTTGGATTACCAATAATTAGAGTGTCCTTGACATCATTTCTTACTCTTGGATGATATGGCTCTTAGTGTTGATTAGTAGGTTCCATCAATTCATTTTCCTATTTATCTTGTTTGTTAAAATTCATGTTTGTTCCTCTTGTTCTTTCAAGGATAGGTCTCCCATCATGACCTTAATAGTTTTGATATTATCATCTCTATCAACAACCTTAGAAGAAAACTCATCAAACATAACATGGGTAAATTCTTCAACTAAAAGAGTTTTGTTTATCGAAGACTCGATAAACTTTAGAATGCATAGAATAATATCGAAGACCCGATAAACTTTAGAATGCATAGAATAACTAAGGAAAATAACTTCATTAGATTTCAAACTTTTCTAGATTATCCTTACTATTATTTAATACAAAACATTTACAATCAAAAGGATGAAAAGTGTAACATTATGCTTCCTTCCTTTCCATAATTCAAATGGAGTCTTTTTAAGAATTGGCATAATCATTGCTCAATTTAAAATGTAGCAAGATGTACTAACTGCTTCAAGCCCAAAAATATTTAGGCAAATCATTTTTAAAAAATATAGTTCCTGCCATTTCAATTAGGGACCTATTCTTCCTTTCAATAACACCATTTGGTAGAAGAGTATAAGATACTAAAAAAATTATGTGATATGTCATGCTCTTTAAAATATTTTTAAAATCAGCATTCTCAAATTTTTTCCATGATCACTCCTAATGCTAGAAATAGCATAATTTTTTTCATTTTGTAAAATTCTCAAAAGAGGATATGCATTATGTTTATGAGCAACAAAAAGCACCAAGTAAATCTAGAATAGATATCAACAACAATAAGATAATAATTCTTTCCACCAAGACTTGTGATTTTAGTTGGCCCAAAATGATTAATGTGTAAAAGTTAAAGTGGTCTAAAAGTTGAGACAAGATTTTTTTTTTATTTAAAATAACTTCTAGAATATTTGCCCTTTGCATATGCATCACAAATATTTTTCTTTTTGAAAATCAATTTGAGCAAATTATTTACTCTCTTTTTAAAAACTTTTGGGACTACATTCTGTAATACCCAGGAAGCACTATCTTGAATGCATGATATAGTTCTCAGTTTTTAGGTTGAAATCATTGAAATGATTAGAAATAATTTTAGAGACATAGTTGGAATGCAAATGAGATACTTTTCCGAAAATCGTCGGTGTCAAGAACACTGCCGGGAAAATAATAGTCCGGCAAATTTAAGAATTTCTAATCCAAACCTGGGGGATTAAATAAGTTAATTTTATGTGAAATTATGGTGAAAATAAAGAGTTGAAAAATATTTTGGAACACTAAAAATAAGAGTAATGGTAAAATTATAAATAAAGGTAACTTTGGGGGCGATTTTGAAAATACACTGTCTGGGATCCAGAAATGACCCATAACTATTTTTAAATGATAGAACAACTTAAAATAAGATATTTAAATCCCCACAATTGAGGTTGAATCTAAACAGGATAGACATAATAAATTACAGAAAGTCTTGGGGCTAAAAATGTAAATAAGAAAATTTTTGGGCTAAAATGCAATTAAGTAAAATTGTGGGACCCACCATTTGCATAAAAAATTCTAGAAATGAGCCAAGTGGCTATCCATGGTAGTGGGAGAATGATTTTTTGATAGAAAATAATTAATTTCTTTATCAATTAATGGAAAAGTTGACAAGTAAGTCAAAATCTAGAATTTTCTATTTGTTTTATCAAATGTTTCATAAGGCTTTTAGTGTAAATATTAAGAGAGGAATAGATGGCCATTTGAGAGCCTCAAAGCCGAACCATAGAGAGGGAAGTCAACTAAAAATATTATCCTAACCCTTTCCAAAAAAATCAACCAAAAATAGCTAGAGAAGTGAAGAAGGAAGAAGAGTGATGAAGAAAGATGGAAGGAAACTTGTATTCAAGCAATTTGATGGAGAAAAGAGAGGATGAAATCCAAGTATTTAATTCAATGTAAAGCCTCCCAGATTAGTTATTTGATTATATTTAAGAGTTCTAAGATTTGATTTGGCAAATAATTGAGGTAATTGAGTTAAAAATATAAAGTATAAGTTAGGGTTTATATAGTTTCTGAATTCTATTTTAAGGCAGTAATTTGTGGCTAATATTCTTTACTTTTAATTATTGAATTTAAAGATAGTTAAAACATGAAAGTTGTAGATAAATATGTTAATTAGATATCTATTTAAGGAATTTGTAAAATTTGGAGTGAGGAAAGAGTTATAAAGTAAAAAACTGTGACTGGTCTGAAATTAGATTTTCTGAAAAATGCTACTGTATTTTTATTATATATAATGATAGAGACAGAATTAGAAGAAGTTTTTAATGTAAAAAGTGTTTATAATCCTGTAAAAGGATTTTTCAATTGGATTTTTGATTTATGAGATATTAGGTCATAAGTATAGACTGCCCAGAATAACTGTTTAACAAAATATAGGTGATAAATTTCTATTAATATGAGGACCTTAAAATTTTAATTAGAGAAAGTGTTAAACATAAAAGATGTTTATTTATATGTTATCTAAATTAATGTAAATTTTTTTTTATAATTGGATGATTATGAAATTAGTTATGGTCATGGAAACAGGGTATGTCTGGATAAAGATTTTAGGGCAGTAGTTTAAATTTGGAAATTCACTAATAATTGTTCAGTGATCCAAAAATTCTAAAATTTGGATATGTTATAATTTTATGTGTCTATTTTCAATAGGAAAAGGAATTAAAGTAATTTATTAAGTATTGATTGAGTTATTAGCAAAAGAATAGTGTTTACTAGAATAAGATTAGTAGGCAGAATGCAGGCAACAGGACTAGTTATAAGTTTAAGTTTAAATTAACACCATAAATTGTATAGTAATAATTTTAATGTGAAATTTGGATATGTTAGAACCATATATATTAAGTTTAATTAGGAATAAGAATTGAAGTAATTGGATAATTGTAGAGAGAGATATATGAGTAATGGAACACAGACTATCAGTAAAGAATTTTGCACAGAAAAACCCTAAGTATAAGAATAAACGGAAATTTATTAAACTAAATTGAAGATTAATGTAAAACATATACATGAATACTGATTGTTAATATTTAAATTAATGTATAGTTTTGAATACTGAAGAAGATATAAGTAGAAGATCAAAGTATAGAAGTGAAGAGTGGAAAGTAAAGATATTAGCAAGGTGAGTAATGTATACATCATTATGCATACCCATATTTTGATTTGTTTACCCAATGAACATGTTTCTTTCTTGGTTAAGTGCCATATTGCTATTGTTGATCATTCTTTGATCATTCTTATGATTGAAATTACCAAATCCATTGATTGTTATTGATTAATGAACATTGTACCGTAATGTCCCTAATGAATACTTGATATTATTATTGATTTCCATTGGCTTATTTACATTTGGATTTGACAGAGTTGCCTCTCCGACAGGGTAGTAGGTACATACTATCGGCAATGTGCATATTGTTTACTAATGCCCTAGCTGGAAAGGGCTTTGGTCCTAGCCGTAAGACCTGATCAGTCTTATGCTTACTGATATGAGATTGACTGTATGTTTATATATAGTCCATACTATTCTGGCCCTTTATTTGTCTTATCTACATGATTCGAGTATTGTTTACCTGTTCATTGATTCCAAGCTATATCTTATTGCTTACCATTGATGGCCATTCTATCATCAATTTGATTGTTACCTGTTTCAAACTTTCAAAGATATTTGGTGTGCAAATTAATTAACCTTTAACATGCAAACTTGACATACTGATATTCATTCATTGTATTCATTATCAATAAACTTCTATTAGTATACTTTGTTATCATATACCCATATCACATGCGTAATGATATATGCATGCTCACTGAGTATTTTTATACTCACCCGTGGTTGTTTCATAATTTTATAGGAAAGAAGTACTAGGAGCAAAATCTCAAGACAGTTTCCTTCTTCCGTAATTGGGACATCCAATGACTCCAATGTAAATTTCTTTTGTGGAGTCAGTTAGTTCATACTCTAGAGCTCCATGGGGTATATTTTGGGGAATAAGATAGTTTGTATATGTATATATTATCAGTTACTAAAATTGAAATGATAATTGATGGTAAAATGAATATGGTGTGATATATGATAGCGACAAAGATACTGATAAAGAAAATGCATGTATATAGACTATGTCATGTTATGAATAGAATGAACATATAGAAGTGTTTTATTTGACTGTGTGAATTGTGAAGTTGAGGGCATAAGGATGGCAAGTTATTGGGAGTGTAAAAATAATTTTAGTGTAGGTTGTGAAATTTTTGAGAGACTCGATTTTGGGTCGGGATAAAGGTTAAAATTACAAAGAAATCTTTGGTAAAATTTCTATAAAATTTATAAGTAATAAATGGGATTTAAGCATTGATCAATGAGTTAATATTGATTGAATGATTGATAAATAGATTGTTCATGGGTTCTATGGGTTTTCGGTGACTTTAGGTCTACCCGTGCCATAGGGCCGTCGCGGACCGAAAGTGGGTTGCGACACATTCATACTAGCATGGCCTAGTCTTCTAAGCCATAAGGATGAATCTTCATCTTTTGATGCATATAAATAAAGAACATAGATATTATCTTGGCAATAACAAATAAAAGCAATCTTATTGGTCTTAATATCTACAACTTCACATACAAAGGATTCAAATATAACTTTATAACTAACATAACACAATTGACTTATACTAAGCAAATTATATTTTAACTTGTCAACAAATAGGACTTTGAAAATAGATACATCACTATTGCCAATAGAGCCAATACCAGTGACTTTGCCTTTGGCGTTATCATCAAAGCTTACATTTCCACTCTTGGTCTTGAGTTCAATGAATTTGGATTCATCATCAGTCATATACTTTAAGCAATCGTTATCGATAATCCATTTGTCTTTTTTCTACACTTGTAACTGTAAGATAAAGAGTGTTTCATCCTTTCTTTGATACCTAAATTCCTTTGAGTTCATATATGTATGCATATTTGAGAACTTTGGATCCTAAACCCTTTTGATAAAGTATGATATCATATATTTAATATGACATCATTTATGTTATAACCATAATATTTGCTATATTTATATTTTACAATCATGTAAGGATCCAATGCCTTCCTTTCAAAGAATGAATTAACTTTATTGACTTTCAAATTAGTATTATACCTTAATCTAGCTTTATGAAAAATTACTCTTTGTAAAGCTATGATATGTTCAAGAGTTTTGCTTCATTTAGTTAATTTATTTAAAAGCCTATTTCTACTTTTAAGCTTACTCTTGATCTTTTCATACTCACTTAAGAGTTTTGAATTATCATCTTTCAAATTGACAATTTGAGTTGAGATTTTTTTTTTCAATATTAAAATTTATAATTTCTTTTAGTAAAGTCTCTTCAAAATCAAGTTTTAATTTGCATAAATTTTTATTGAAAGCCTTGTTTTATTTTGAAACACAATTTTTTTTTTTACATAAGTTTATTAAAAGCATTTTTCAATTCATGAAGAGTATATATTTTAGAATTTACCTCAAGAAGATCATTATCATCAGTGTCCTCATCTTCTAGAGCCATAAAGCATAGGTTGGCCTTCTTTTCTTCTTATTCATTGAAGGAATCTTCATTACTTGAAGTATCACTTCCACTCCTAGCTGCATACGCTTTGTTTTTTCTTCTTAAATCTATTCTCCTTCTTTTCTTCTTCTTCTTCTTGCGTTTAAGATTGGGGCATTCTAATCCTATATGGCCAGTTTTCTTGCATTTATAGCATATAATCTCAGCCTTTTTATCATCTTTATACTTTTTTTTTCTTTGAAACTTCTCTTATTGAATTTATCTTTGGAGATATATTTCAAATTGTCTTGTTAGGAAAGCTATTTCTTCATCATTATTTCTTTTCCAAAATTGCTTTCAAATCAATCCCTTTTTCTTTCTTAGTAGACACTTCCTCTTCTTTTTCCCTTAAGGCTTCCCTATTATTAAGCTTTAATTCAAAGGTTATGAGGTTTCTAACAAAATTTTCAAGGGTTAGAGAACTCAAGTTATTTGATTCTTCAATGGCATCCACCTTTGCATCAAACTTTATTGGTAGGGATTTTAAGAGCTTGGTAATTAGCTCTTTTTTAGTGAACATTTTATAAAGGCCTTTCAAGTCATTCACAATAGTAGTGAACCTTTTTGTACATGTCTCTAGTTATCTCATCCTTCTTCATGGTGAAGTTCTTAAACTTTGATGTGAGCATGTTGAGTTTTGTATCTTTGACTTGAGTTGTACCCTCATGAATAACTTTAAGAACATCCCAAATTTCTTTAGTCAAATCACAATATGAGGCTCGGTTAAATTTCGTGATGCCAAGAGCACAAAACAACAAGTCCATAACCTTAAAATTGTTGGCTACTCTCATTTTATCTTCAGTTGTATATTTGAAGTATTCTTTTGGAGTTGTTGAGTTTTCTTCCATTGAAACCTATGATCCTCTCTCAATCACCTCTAAAAATTCACATCCTTTTGAGCTAATATGAACTCTTATTCTAACTTTTAACTGATTGTAGTTTGTACCACGAAATAGTGGTAGTCTTCTAGAGTGTTGACCCTTATTAAAAGTGGAAATAGATATGACTGCCATAGAAATGAATTGTATGCTTTAAAAATCATGAGTTTTTTCTAAACTAAGGCACAAGCACTGATATCAATTATTATTATAGTATGGAAACATTCCTAGGGTTGAATAGAAGTTTAAAAATTCTAATGCATATTTACAACTTTTATGCGATATTGATGACAAGTATATGTATAAAACAATTAAGGAGATAGAGTCAGTGATTACTAAGCCAATTTATAGTGATTTAGAGCTTAGTCATCTCTCCTATCCACTTCTCTAAATATCAAATTGATATTTGAGGTTCTACTACTCAAGGGTTCACAACCTACTCTCTTACAATAGATTTAAATGAGATTTTGCCCAACTCTTAATCTTAGTAAAGATTAGAGATTTACAAAACTCTAAGATTTTAACTAAGTTGTTTGCGGGATCAGGAATTAAGTACCAATAGCTAATACAAGCAAAAGCTAGTTTGAATACAAAGAATAAGAACTTAAGTACAAAGTGTTTAAGAAATATCAATAAAACAGAGTAAAAGCAAGAGAACAATAGTTTTGACTTATAAGAGATTGGAAAAAGTTGTTCTAACTTCAAAACATCGTGTATTTATAGCCTTCCATCTTAGTAACTAAATATGATCATTTTGGATTCATTTAATACAAAACAGACTTTAAAGATCTCTTCTAATAGTTGTAAATTTTTGCATATCAGTCTGATGTGATAGCCCAACTACCGATAACGACCGTTACTATATGTAACGATCGTAATACTGGGTTTCAGATAGGCTTGACAAAGTTGTAACGAGTTTGAAGATTTGTGCTTTGTATTTGACTCTGATTCTTCTAAGTCTTGTAATGGGGGTTACATATCATAACAGACATTATAACAGTATAATAGGCGTTTAAAAAAACATTGTTTGAATTATGAATTTTAACCCTTTTTGTGAAATAGTTGTTATAAATGGGAATGGGCGTTATGAAATTCTTTTAATGAACACTTAAAAATAAACAAGTTAAATTCATAATTGGAACATCATCAAAATCATCAAAGGGTCAACAACGTAGGATCCTGCAAGTGGAGGTCTATTTTGTCAAAAGAAATGACAAGCTAGAGGATCTTCTTTCTTCTAATATGCAGTTATCCATACCCTCTCTCCAATAGCTCTGGTAATATGACTGAAAAAGGGAAAATTTCACTCGTTTTGTTCTTTTGGAGCTAGAACTCTTTATATCCTCTAGTAACTTTTCAGGATAGGACTTTAGGATGTAGTCCTCAGTTGCAGATATTTCTACAAGTGCACAGATCATTAATAAGTAATATAGTGTATGAGTAGAGTGACGATATGAAGAAATTGATAAGTGCAAAAATTAGGTTTTCCTTTATTATTTATAAAATCAAATATCAAAAGAATATTATTAACTAAAATTAAATTAAACTACACCAGAATATGAGAATTAATTAAAATCAATATAAAACAATGATAAAAAAACCTAGGGTGTAGATTTCATTAATTGACTAGTTATGACTTATCACAAATTGAATTGATTGGATTTTATTGTATTAGAAAAAATTATTAGATTTCCCTAAATTATATGATATTTTCTCTAAAGATATAATATATATATTTATGCTAACCATTATACCCCATCTCCAATTGTGTGACAGTTCTAGGACATGAATAGGCAAGAGGCCACTAAAAACCCACGAAATGCGATGCTAATTTGGATCATCAATAAATAATATCCATAACATTCATATATTCCATGCCAAACCATACAAAACTATTATAAATACATCCATTTATCACATTTTCACTTATTCCTTATCGATCAAAGGTCAATAATAAATCATCTTATATAAGGAACAAGGGAAATCTAATAATACCTTTAATAAATTCTATATCTTTAACATTTCATACTACAGAGCTACTAAGAGTAAATCATTCAAAATCATATGCAATTCAAAATGAATTGAAATTATACATCAAGCTTCTTGTAATGTAAGAATGACTCAAGAACCTCTATCAGTCCTATCAATTCGTTCACTAGCACCTAAAAACTATAAAGAAGAGGAGTAAGCCTTCAATTCAATGAATTATGAAAATATATTGATGTCTTGGGTTTTTCAAAGACTATTAAATGGAAGACATATATATATATATATATATATATATATATATATAACCCCAACTCCAGTGGTGCGACAGTCCTAGGGCAAGGGTAGGCTTAAGGCCACCATAAACCCGTAGAACTCACAAATCATGAATCTCATCATCATCAAATAAGTTGCAACATCATATATTACCATACATCTATCATGTCCAAACCTATAATTAAAATTAGTCATATCTTTCTATTATCATTTCATATTTTTCTCTTGTTCCTTAATGATCAAAAGAGACATCTCACATTACTGAGAAACAAGAGTACCCAAAAGGTAACAATCATACATCAAAATATTCTCGTATCTTCAAAAGACTAACTAAGGAGCTCTAGAGTATACTCCCATTACACATCGTGTCATAATACCATTAATAATTATACAAAATATCTCAAAAGAATTATTACAATGAAGCTTCTTGAAATAAACGAGTCAAGAAGCTCGATCCTCTCTATTAGCTCCCTCACGAACTATGCTATCACCTGAAATCCACAGAAGAGGAGTGAGCCTTCAACTCAGTAAGATATGAACATCATACATTAGGAAACTGAATATCGAATCATGGTTATGAACAAATATTTATACATATAGGCATGAAAGAAATCATAAGCTTTACTTGAAAGAAACATGGTATTCATAATAATTTGGCTATATCAAATCATGATTCGTATTTAAAACATAGAATGCCCACAAAGAATGGCATTATCAAATCTCATATGGTAGAAATGATCTCATATCATATCATAAGTATCAGTAGCCTTGATACCTTAACGTGTACACATGCTTGGCCAGGCATGCGCCTAGAGCTCATGGCCCCCTCTAGGTGGAACACCGATAAAAACCCTATCGGCTGGGCTCCCAAAGTGCACAATGGACCAATGAATTTACTCTCATTGGGAAGAGCATTCTATCCATAGATCACGGGTTTCAATCATATAGCAAGTATATTGGTCGCAAGACCATCATCATATAATAATTCAATTCGGGTTCACAAG
>CANXYC010167244.1:0-12791 GCA_948193065.1 Aleurites moluccanus | reverse complement strand
TTGCTTACTATTCATGTCACTATTCATCAAGTTCCATAAATTTTGATATCTTGAATATTAAACAAAATTAATAGTCTTAAATACTTATAATAGAGTCCATATACTCATATAGATCTATTCTATCTATCAAAATTCTTAATTTAAAGAGAAAATGAAGTTTGGAGAAAATTACCTTATTTTCTCCAAAACTGAATTCCTGAAGAATCTGACTTGAAAATGATGATTAAAGCCTTAAATGCACTAATTTAATGATCCAATGCATTAATTTTAAGCATTAATGCGTTAAAAATAAATGGGACAGATTTGAGAAATATAGAAGAAGAAATGAGAATGAACGAAGAAAAGAGAAGAAGAAAATATCGTGAAAATAACTACTGCATCTCCTCTTAAATAGACTACTGCCTCTCAGCTTCCCACTTCGCCAAACTTACTTCGCATATCCCACTTCGTATATGCCACTTCGCCAAGTTTCACTTCGCATATGCCACCTCGTGTATCCCTCTTGGCATATGCCACCTCGCATATCCCTCTTCGCATATGCCACCTAGCATATCCCTCTTCGCATATGCCACCTCGCATATCCCTCTTCGCATATGCCACCTTGCATATCCCTCTTCGTATATGCCACCTTGCATATCCCTCTTCGTATATGCTACCTCGTATATCCCTCTTTGCATATTTCCACTTCGCCAATGCCACCTCAACAATGCCTATTTTGGCAAGTTGGAATCCTGTCTCACCAGTCATCTCGCCATCTCGCTCTAAAATTTCTTGCGAGTGAGATAAAGAAGTCAAATTATCTTGATTCTTTATCCCCAAATAACTTAGACACATAGGCTATAATTCCAAGCTTACCCCTTCAGCTCAATCAGCCTCTAACCATTGTTGAAATCGAGGAATCACCTCGCACTACTTATTCTGCCGAGATTGAACCTTCCTTGTCACTCCGTACTGAACCAGCTCGTAATTGAGCTACAGACACCCAAATTCTTTAATTCTTATTGTCACTTAAAATAGACACTCATATGTCCATCATAATCAAAATTCAAATAAAAAAGAAATCTATAAAATTTTATGGTGAATTTCTAAATTTCAGACTTTACTCTCCAAAAATTGTCCAAGCCGGTCTGATTAAATTAGTTATCTCTTGCACTACAATTATTCAATCTCATTGAAATTCTCAACTAATACTATATACAGAAGATCAATAAACAGACTCCAATTTTCACATTCTCAGAATACACATCAACTTACTGCAGGAAAACAGAAAACTAATTAAATTCTGGTTAAGGAATATATCTCCTCACACACACAGAATTTTCAAAACAATTTTACAGATTCATAAATAAAAATCTGTAACTCACATGATTTACACTTTTCTAATTTATTTCTTTAAAGCCTCAAAACTGACTCATCAAGTTATTCATGCATACCAAGAATTCTGAAATTTCTCCAAAACAATTATCCACAACATCTCAAAAATCAGATATTTATTATTGGGCATTATATTCTTCCCCCCTTAATTAAATTCGTCCTTGAATTTAAAGAACTTACCTTAAACTTGAAATAAATAGGGATACTTGGCTCGCATAGACTGCTCACTCTCCTAAGTATACTCTTCCATAGCTTGATTTCTCCATAGAACCTTAACCATTGATATATCTTTATTTCTTAGCCTCTTGATCATTCAGTCCACAATGGCAATTGGAACCTCTTCATACATCAAATCTGGTTGAAGGTCCACTGCTAGAACTTGCAGCACATGAGAAGCATCAGAGATATACTTCCGAAGCATCGAGACGTGGAATACTGGGTGCACACCATCCATGCTAGGCGGTAAAACCAACTTGTATGAAACCTCTCCAACCTTGCTCAGAATTTCAAAGGGTCCAATAAATCGTGGAGACAACTTGCCTCTCTTGCCAAACCTTAAAACTCCTTTCATCGTTGAGATCTTTAAAAACACTATATCTCTAATGGAAAATTGAAGATCTTTTCTCTTTGGATCGGCATAACTCTTTTGGCGGTTGAAAGCTGTCTTTAATCTCTCCCGGATCAATGGAATATTTTCCAATGTATATCTTATCAATTCTGGTCCTTTGATATGCCTTCCTCCAACCTCATCCCAACACAAAAGAGATCTGCATTTCCTGCCATATAATGCTTCGTAAGGGGGCATCTGAATCGTGGAATGATAGCTGTTGTTGTAGGCTTGTTGTAGGCAAACTCTATCAATGGCAAGTGCTTATCCCAATTTCCTCCAAAATCTAGAGTGCACATCCTCAACATGTCTTCTAGAGTTTGGATGGTCCTCTCTGATTGTCCATCTGTTTGCGGATGAAATATTGTGCTGAAATCAAGCTGTGTACCCAAGCACTCTTATAATTTCTGCCAAAATCTTGAGGTGACTTGAGTACCTCTATCTGAGATGATCAAAACTGGAACTCCATGCAGTCTAACAATCTCATCGATATAAATCTGTGCATATTGCGAAGTCGTATAAGTCGTCTTGATTGGTAAAAAGTGAGCTGACTTGGTTAATCTATCAACAATAGCCCATATTGTATCATGGCCTCTTGAAGTCCTTGGCAATCCAACCACAAAATCCATAGTCACCCTCTCCCATTTCCATTCTGGCAGTGCCAACTCTTGAAGTAATCCAGAAGGTTTTTGATGTTCGAATTTGACTGGCTGACAAGTTAGACATTTAGCTACATATTCTGCAACATCTCTTTTCATTCCACTCCACCAGTAAGAACTCTTGATGTCATGGTACATCTTTGTTGCACCTAGATGCACACTATAGTTAGAATAGTGAGATTCCTTGAGAATCACATCTTTCAGTCCATCCACAGTTGGAACACATAATCTATTGCCCAGTCTCAACACACCATCAACTATAGTAAAGTTGGAAGCTCTTTCTGTCCCCACATCATTCTTTAGCTTTACCAATTGAGGGTCCTTATCTTGTGCTTCTCTTATCTGATCAATAAGAACCGGCTTGACTTGCAAATGAGCTAAAAGCACTCCTGAATCTGATAGATTCAAACTAATTCCCATCTCACGCAAATTCTGCACCTCTCTCACTAGAGATCTCCTACTAACTTGGATACGGGATAAACTTCCCAAAGACTTTCTACTCAATGCATCCGCTACTACATTTGGTTTTCCTGGATGGTACAATATTTCACAGTCATAATCCTTAAGCAACTCAACCCACCTTCTCTTCCTAAGGTTAAGATCTTTCTGCTGAAATATATATTTCAAACTCTTATGATCTGTGAAGATTTCACACTTCTCTCCATACAGGTAGTGTCTCCAGATCTTCAATGCAAATACTACTGCAGCCATCTCCAAATCATGTGTAGGGCAATTCACCTCATGCTTTCTCAACTGTCTTGAAGCATAGGCTATCACTTTACCATGTTGCATAAGCACACAACCAAGCCCTATTCTCGATACATCATAATACACTGCAAATCCTCCTTCACCAGATGGCAAAACTAAAATAGGTACCGTGGTGAGACAAGTCTCAACTTGTGGAAACTTCCTTTGCAATCATCTGTCCATTGGAATTTCACCTGCTTCTGAGTAAGCTTGGTCAAAGGTGTTGCAATCTTGGAAAAATCTTGCACAAATCTCATATAATACCTTACCAAACCCAATAAACTTCTAACTTATGAAACGTTTGTGGGTCTAGGCCAATTAAGGATTGCATCTACCTTTTTCGCGTCAACTTTAAGTCCTTCCTTACTCACCACATGTCCAAGGAAACAAACACTATCCAGCCAAAACTCACACTTTGAGAACTTGGCAAACAACTCATGCTTTCTCAAGGTTTGCAATACAATCCGAAGATGTTCTTCATGCTTTTCCTTGCTCTTAGAATATACAAGGATGTCATCGATGATTACAATGACAAACTTGTCCAGAAATGGCCTAAACACTATTCATTAAATCCATGAATGCAGCTGGTGCGTTAGTCAATCCAAACGGCAACACTAAGAACTCATAGTGTCCATATTTGGTCCGGAAGGCCGTCTTCGATATATCCTCATTCCGAATTTTCAATTGATGATAACCCGACCTCAAATCTATCTTGGAGAAATGACTTGCACCCTGCAACTGATCAAATAAATCATCTATTCTGGGTAAAGGATACTTGTTCTTGATGGTAACCTTGTTAAGCTGCCCGTAGTCGATACACAATCTCATAGAACCATCCTTCTTCTTCACAAAGAGTACAGGTGCTCCCCATGGCTAACTACTAGGTCTAATGAATCCCTTATCAAGCAAATCTTGAAACTGGATTTTCAATTCTTTCAACTCAACTGGTGCCATACCGTAGGAAGGAATAGAAATCGGACTCGTTCCAGGTAGCAATTCGATACCGAACTCTATCTCTCTATCCGGTGGCAACCCTGGTAATTCTTCAGGAAATACATTCGGAAACTCATTAACTATTGGAATTTGCTCCTTATGTCTCACTTCCTTATGAGCATCCTGGACATAAGCCAAATACCCTTGGCAACCTTTCCTTAATAACCTTCTTGCCTTAATGGTAGATATCACATTATATGGCACTTCACTCCGCTCCCCTTGAAACTCAAATTCCTCACCCGAAGGTGGCTTGAAGACTAGCTTCTTCCCATTGCAATCTGTAGTTGCATAGTACTTGGACAACCAGTCCATGCCCAAAATCACGTCAAATTCCAATACAGGCAATTTAATCAAATCTACATCCAAATTCTTGCCGCCTATGCAAACTACACATGATGGATAAAAGTTCTGAACCTCAATCTCTTCCTCTAGAGGAGTAGAAACAACCAACACACTTTCAAGCAATTCACAAGGCACATGCAATTTCTTAACAAAACATGATGATACAAAGGAATGTGTAGCTCCTGAATCAAACAACACTCTAGCATCAAAGTTTGGATCGAGAGAATACCTGTAACAACCATGTTAGATGCTTGGGCTTCATGCTGCGCTAAAACAAAAATTCTGCCTCTACCTCTACCCATGGGAGTCGATCCTGAAGCCTGAGCCATATGCTGTCCTGATCCTCTGCCAGCCTCAACAGTCCTGCCCAAAATACCTCTGCTTGCACCTGGCTGTTGACTAATACTCCTTTCTCTACTCATCTGAACTGTAGCCTGAGAAGCCTGAGGTCTACCTCCAAAGGGTGGTTGTGGACAATTCTTGAGCAAATGACCTTGTTGTCCACACCTAAAGCATGCTCCTAATGCATAATGACAAGGGCCATTATGAAATTTATCACATGTAGAACACAAAGGTTTAGGAGTCCTGGATGGTGCAAAGCTAGCTGAACCATAGCTTATCCGATAAGTAGGTCTAGGAGTAGTCCGACTCTGCTGTGGTCTCTCTAAAGGTCCTCTATATCCACTCCTAAAAGCTGACTGATGAGCCACTCCCATATTCTTCATTCAGTTTTCTTGTTTTGAAGAACTATCTGCTTTAAATTTCTTCTTCTCAACCCTTTCGGATCAAGCTTCCATCTCTCTATTCTCAATTATTCTAGCTTTATCCACTAGCTTTGAGTAAGAATTAAACACAAGAGCAGCTAGGAGTTTAAATAGTGGGTCCACCAATCCTCTGCAAAACCTCTGAATCCGTGTCGCTTCTGTAGGCACCAATGCAGGAGCAAATTTGCTTAACTGACTGAACTTCCTGGCATACTCTAAAATACTCATACTAGGGGTCTGAACTAATCTCTCAAACTCTATTGATTTGGCCTCCCTCACACTCTCTGAAAGGAATTCATTCATCACCAGTTTCCTGAATCTCTCCCAAGAAAGATCTTCATTTCCTCGAAGCATACCAGAAATGCTTCTCTTGAACCAATCCTCAACCTCAGCTTTCATCAAATACCCTACAAATTCTATGGCTCTTCTATCAGGAATCGCCAGAATCTGTACTTTCTCTTCAATTTCTTCCAGAAAATCTGTAGGATCCACATCACCTCTACACTCTAAGGTTTAAGCTTAAGAAATCTCTCAAAGGATACCTCTTCCTCTTGACGTACAACGGGTGATGGAACTGCTGGAGGAATAGAGATTTCTGGAGCTTGTACCGGAGGTACTTGCTGTTGTCTTTGCTGAGTAATGAATTCAGCTATCATTGTATAGTTCCTTTGCAGCTGTTCCAATTGCTGAGCCATATTAGCCACATCTACTGGTGGCACAAGAGGAACCTCATTTCCTCCATTTCTACCCACAGAACCTTCTTCAGAAGGCAAATCTCGCCTAGGACGACCTCGACCTCGTCCTCTACCACAACGTGCAGGCATCTCGATACTGATAAAAGAAACAAAGCAAACTTAAACTCAAAACACAAGATTAGCACAGGTCTATACCAAAGGAATACACAACATTGACGTGACATGGATCCTATGCTCCATAGATATCTTAAACAACACTTAAACTAGGGCTCATGCACATCTATCTATCTTCTATCTTAAGGATTATAAACCTATAGCTCTGATACCACCTTTGTCACACTCCAACTCCAGTGGTGCGACGGTCCTAGGGTAAGAGTAGGCTTAAGGCCACCATAAACCCGTAGAACACTCATATCCTGGATCTCATACATAATACATATTCATATCAAATATATTCATCATTACAAATATTCATTTCTATGATCCATGAAATCATAATTCATATATTTATATTTATCACCATATAATTTCCTCTTGTTCCTTACTGATCAAAAGATACATCCCACATCATTAAAGAACAAGGGCAACCCCAAAAATATAACAGTTCAGGCATCAAAATAATATCATCCTCAATATCTAACTACGGAGCTCTAGAGTATACTTCTCATACATATAATGCCATAATACAATTCAATAAATATATATCAAAATAATTACAATGATGGCTTCTTGGAGGAATAAATCAAGAAGCTCGATCTTCTATATTAGCTTCCTCTCGAGCTACACTATCACCTGAAATCCACAGAAGAGGAGTGAACCTTCAACTCAGTAAGATATGAACATGCAATATAAAGATCAATCCAAAGAAAGGTCAATCCAATGAAATATGGGTAAGAAAACATCATATGGTTATGCTTACAAGAACAGAAGTGCTCACAATTGAATAGCACTGTCAAATCACATGATAGAACTGCAGAGTGCATCAGTAGCCTTGCTACCTATCACAACAGCAGAGCGCATTGGTAGTCCTTGCTACCTTATCTCAAACGCATGCTTTGTCAAGCATACTCCTAGAGCTCATGGTCCCCTCTAGGTGGAACACTGATAAAAATCCTATCAGCTAGGTTCCCAAAGTGCACAATGGGCCAATGAATTTACTCTCATTGGGAAGAGCGTTCTATTCATAGGGTCATATAGTTGCAATCTTACAAGAAATCACATTGGTCACAAGACCATCAACATATAATATAATTTCAGTCCAATTAACAAATAGGTTTCATATGAACTTGATCCAAGGAATGATGACCAAGTCATTCACAATATATATATGGTGATCATATGGAACAAATTGAAATTTTGTTTGAGAATATCATGGGAATTTCAATTAATAAGTCATTAATACAATATCATATAACATGTGAATCATATATGTGAACATGAGGAAGGTTTGGACAATTCATTTCAAAGAAACAATATACATATGCAATGTTCATACTTACCTCTAAATAATTTATCTTCAGTTACTTGTACAATCAATAATTCTCCTTTAATTTCTTGAATCCTCTTTTCCCTATGACATTTTTCCAAATGCTAAAAATTAGGGTTTCCTCAATCAACAATATATAATATGATTCTCTATAATTTTAATCATCTTATAGCCTCTATTATTGTTTCCTAATATCAATTTAATTAATCTCTTAAGAAAATATGAAGTTTAAGAATCTGCTTACTATTTATGTCACTATTCATCACATTCCATAAATTCTGATATCCTGAATATTAATCAAAATTAATAGTCTTAAGTACTTATAATAGAGTCTATATACTCATATAGATCCATTCTATCTATCAAAAATTCTTAATCTAAAGAGTAAATGAAGTTTGGAGAAAATTACCTTATTTTCCCCAAAACTGAATTCCTGAAGAATCTGACTTGAGAATGATGATCACGGCCTTAAATGCACTAACTTAATGATTCAATGCATTAATTTCCAGTATTAATGCATTAAAAGCAATCGGGATAGATTTGAGAAATATAGGAGAAGAAATGAGAACGAACGAAGAAAAAAGAAGAAGAAGATATCGCGAAATTAGCTACTGCTTCTCCTTTTATAATAGACTACTGCCTCTCAGTGTCTTGCTTCGCCAAACTCACTTCGCAATTCCACTTCGCATATGCCATTTCGCCAATCTCTCCTCGCCTATTTCCACCTCTCATATGCCACCTCGGCAATGCCTTTTCGCCAATATCTCCTCGCCTATTTCCACCTCGCATATGCGACCTCGGCAATGCCTCCTCGCCAATCTCTCCTCGCCTAATTCCACCTCGCATATGCCACCTCGACAATGCCTCCTCGCCAATCTCTCCTCGCCTAATTCCACCTCGCATATGCCACCTCGGCAATGCCTCCTCGCCAATCTCACCTCGCCTAATTCCACCTCGCATATGCCACCTCGGCAATGCCTTTTCTCCAATCTCGCCTCGCCTAATTCCACTTCGCATATGCCACCTCGGCAATGCCTCTTAGCATAAAAATGGCTCGCGAGCGAGATAAATAATTCCAAATGTCCTGATTCTTTTTCCCCCAGATAACTTAGACACACAGGCTAAAATTCCATGCTTACCCCTCCAGCTCGATCAGCCTCTAATTATTTTTGAAATCGAGGAATCACCTCGCACTACTTATTCTGCTCAGCTAGAAAGCCTCCTTTGTCACTCCGCACTGAACCAACTCGCAATTGAGTTACAGACACCCAAATTCCTTAATTATTTTCTTCACTTAAAGTAGACACTCAGGGGTCCATCATAACTAAAATTCAAATAAAAAAGAAATCTACAAAGTTTATGGTGAATTTCTAAATTCACTCAGACTTTACTTTCTAAAAATTGTCCAAGCAGGTCTGATTAAATTAGCCATCTCTTGAACTACAATTATCCAATCTCATTGAAATTTCTCAGTCAATACTATATACAGAAGGTCAATAAACATACTCAATTACTACATTCTCAGAATACACATCAACTTACTGCAGGAAAACAGAAAACTAAATAAATTATGGTTAAGGAATATATCTCCTTACACACACACATAATTTCCAAAACGATTTTACAGATTCATAAATAAAATCTGCAACTCACATGATTTACACTTTTTCTAATTTATTCCTTTAAAGCCTCAAAACTGACTCATCAAATTATTTCTGCATACCAAAAATTCTGAAATTCTCTAAAACATTTATCCATACATCTCAGAAAATCAGAAATGAAAATAAAACAAAAATAAAAATCAAATATTTATTATTGGGTATTGCAAGAACTAGTTACAAGATAGGAACTAGCAAAAGCAAGTCTATTTGGCAACTAAAAGGGGGGTAAATTGGTTGAAATGAAAATTTTAAAAACTAAACACTAAATAAAATAGTGAAAGCAATTATTCAAAGAATAAATCAATTCAATAACTAATGATTATGCATGTATGAATGAACAAAGTAATCATAAAACAATAATATATGATGAGAGTGAGGCGAACATAAAGATTTATAGTAGTTCGGTCAATCCTTGCTTACATCAATTCCTTAAGATCACACTTGAGTATTTTACTTCCAATTGATCTTTTTGTGAGTACAAGATCAAACTCAAGTGTTTTAGCTCATACTCAAACCTTTACAAATTCTGTTTTCAAAGGCTAATACTAAACTCTTCCCAAATTTGTGTTTTGCTAAGGCTAACACACAACCTTTTACAATCTATCCCAAGATTGACAAGTTAAGCTCATAAACAACTTACTTGCTCTTTCAAATCCACTTAATAACCCAAAGAAAAGTTTAGAAAGAGAATAAGAATAATTACCCAACTTTCCAAGTGATTCACTTTTGTGAATATTACAAAAGAATGAATTAACAAAAAAAAAATGATATTGGAAACTTGATTTGCATTTATGTGAGCTCAATAGATGTTGTTCTTTTTGTTAAAAACATCCCAAGAACTTGTATTTATAGCCCCAACTCAAAACTAGCCATTACCCACTTGAATGGTATGAATCATTGTCTTCTAATGACTATATTTTTTCAGAAAATCACAACCGTAGCAGTTACTATTTCATTTGTAGTGGCCGCTACTTGTACCTTACCTTGAACCTAAGCTACTAGATTGCTTAGTAGCGGCAACGATTTTCTAGTGGCAGCAGCAACTTCATTTCTTCATATCTTAAGCTAGGTAACTCTAAATCATGCTCCAATTTTTTATTTTTGGAAATTTTGAGATGTTTACTACAACTTTTTAGTTTATGAAAACTCCAAAATAATTCATATTAATGCTCTAAAAAATCTGAACATTTTCTTGCTCCAATTTACAAAACAGTTTGAGTATGTTTCACTAATTCTTCAATTTCTCTTTCTGTAGAAGTCAAAATCATTTAATTCTTTTACCATATAAAAATAGACATCCATAGCTTCAATTATATAGAATGGCATATCAAAATTGTTCTTGTATAATTCCCAAAAATGTTTTCAAGTTGCCTCATTTGTTATGTCCTAGTCTGTCAGCTTGAGCATAAATCATTCAAAAATTCATATCATCATTTTTCAATGTCCAATGCTTAATCCAATTGATGTTCTCAAAACTAGACATACATATCTTTTCATACATATCAATTTTGTAGACTAATTCCATTTGTGAAAGCTTTGAAAATTATTTGAACTTGACGATACAGCAAAGCACCATTGCAAGTTTTTCATCTAAGTAACCTTTTGGTAAATCTTTAATATCTTTTGCTGTAGATCTCCATTTGACTTTATTTTTTTTTCATTGGAAAGATAACTTCTTCCTCTTTCCATCCATATATGCTTCATCATCTGAAATAATCTACACAAGGTGCAGTGCTTGATTGAACTTGTTGATGTATTGGATGTGTTAAACCTATGCTTTGGCAATAGTCATGATTTTTCATGCCTTAAACAATTTAAACAAATTTGTTTAGCATAATTAACACATTGATATGTTTTGTTATCATCAAAATCAACATCAAACCAAAGGGATCCAACAATCTCCCCCTTTTTAATGATAACAAAACCATACATGCAAGAATTTAAGGAAAAAAGAATGATGCCAAAAAGAATGAACAATCAAAGTTAAAAAAATTTCTCAAGCAATAAGCATGTAAACACTTTGATCAATAGTATAAAATTAATTATTTATAAAACTCAAGTAACAAAATTATATTTCAAAGCATTACACACAACTTCAAATACAATGGTGTTCAAATTATTTCTCCCCCTTAATCCAAACATTTATCCCCCATAATAATTCAAAATATATTCAAGAAATGCTCAAGGGATCATCAAGAAAATTTTCACAAAACAATTTTATTACAAATATAAATGAATGCAAAAGTATGGATAATTCCAATTTATTTTCATTTTTATGAAAATAATTATAAATATGCATTCGAAAACATTTAATTCTAAAACTAATTGCAAAAAACTTTGCATTCAATTTCCATTTCAAAAGATATGCATTTAATTAAGGAATGCTATTAAAAAAGATTTGGGAATATAATCAAATTATTTTGCAATCTATTTCAATCACCAAAAAGAGACATAAAAACCAAACAAATAAGCACATTCTCCTTTGGTAAGCCAATAAGCCTAAAATAAGATATAAACACAATAATTATGGGCAAAAGAGAATATAAAGAATAAATACATTTAATTCTCTCCTCCAAACATGACATTCATAAAAAATTTATAAGAAATATACATAAGGATATTCATGCAAGTGTTTAATATAGGGAATAAGTATCCAATAAACACAAAACATGAGACAAATTTTACGAATATATTTTTTATGTTTCCCCTAAATCCATCAATATGTGCATAAATAATTTCAAATCATAAATCAACATGCTTAATACTATATTCAAATGAATGAACATCAACTTTTTCAAATAAATTTTCACTCAAATCAATAGGCATTATCATAATGGTAACACATATTCATTCAATAAATATTTAAAGTCTAGATTTACCACTTGTACCCATGAACTTTAACCTCTTAAATGAGGTGAGCCTATTTTCAGTTGTGGTATCTATTGCATATCATTTTGCTTCTTTTTCCTTAGACTTCAAACAACATGACTTCTTCATCATCATCTAATTTCTGCAAATAAGAAGAAGTCTTTGGTACTCATTTCATTTTGGGTCCTTAGGGGTTAACCTTTGTGCATTTAACAACCCAAACTAATTTAGTTTTTGGTTGCTTCCTTTAATAGCATATTCATAAATAATATGACCATATTTATTGCAATAAGAATAATATTTGTGAAATTTCATATTATTTCTACTTCTATATGAATGATTCCTTTTTGTTTTGCAAAAATAGTATTTTTGTCCATAACCATTACATGAATAACTATATCCATTAAATTTATGGTTAAGACTATGAATGTTATATTTACGTTTTTTCTTGTTGGGGTGTAACACCTCAGCTTAGCCTGAACCAAATCCATATAGAGATCTTTGGGGGGAGATTTTTAATTTCTTTATATTGTTATGCTTATATATATTTATGCATGAAATTGGTATTTATGCATGTTATTTGAATTAGTTCTAG
>CANXYC010167222.1:0-15520 GCA_948193065.1 Aleurites moluccanus | reverse complement strand
AATTGTCTTCAACCGGGTTTATTTTTCTGTATGATTTTCAAATAAATAAAATAAGTCCATTTACATTCACTTTTATTCTTTTCTTTATTCAAAAATAATGCTAAATCCATAAAAACTCGAAGGGGCCGAAAAATGACCATTGTGCCCCCAGTTCACCAAAAATTCAAAATTTCCCGATTTTGTCCTAACTGACTTTAAATCACTTCTATGCCTAAAATTAGGTCATATAACATGCATAACTATCAATTTCATGAATATATACATCATATAAACATATTGTAAAGAAACAAAAAAAATTCCCCCTAAGTCTCCCTTAAGGGTCCCTATAGGGTTTAGGTTGAGGTGTTACAGTTTTAAATTAAATTAAATTGTTAATTAGTCCAATATTTGTCCAATATTAGGTCTTAAAGATCAAATTAATTCAAGGAGAATTAGTTTGAGGCCCAAAGAGACAAAATTCTTCTATTCCTCTAATTCAAGGAGAATTCAAGAAATTTGTTTGAACTCAAAGAGAGTTAAACCTCTTCTTTAAGAAGTTTTAAATAGGAGGGAGAAAGGAGGGTTAACTGGAGAAAATTCAATCTAACTAATTTGGTGTAAGGAAAAAATGAAGGGGAAGCCTCTATTTATAAGCAAACCCAATGGCATTTTGGTCTAAGAAAAGAGGTGCCATAAGACAGAAGGGTGAGTGCCACCGAGCTTGAAGAGTAGCGCCACTATGTGAAGAGGGTGGCTAGAGAAGTGGAGAAGCAGGGCCGCCTAACAAGGAAGCTAGAGCCACCCCTGGGAAGGGTGGATCCTGCCAAGTCCAAGGGCGGCACCGCATGGTGTCTTACTGGGGAAGTTTGAGCCTCCCATGTGTGGAGCTGGAGCCGCCTTCAACTTAGGGGTGGTCCTTCATGTCCTAGTGGGTGGCTCCTTCACCTGAAGTATGATTTTCAGTCACGTGGTCCTTCCTGGTCAGTTTTTCTAGTCTTTTGGGTCTATAATTGGTGTTGTTCAGCTTAGCACGAGTCTAGCTAGGTCTTAGGGTGTGAAATCACGTGTTCACAAGTGGTCCATAGCAGTATAAGCCAAAGTGGTATGAAAAGATGTTCGGGGGCTGGCAAAGGTTCAGGGCAGACACCAAGTCAAACTTTAGGACAAGCACATTTGGGCAAAGGTTGAGGAAGAGTGTTTGCATTGACTCAGTAGGAGCCTCAGATTTCCAACACTATGGTTATAAGTATTCTTCTAATCCAATCTTTGATTGTAAGAGTGTTATTTGATTCTAGAGTTACACACTCATTTTTGTCATCTTACTTTCCTGAGAAGTTGAGTATGCCATGTAAATTGCTCGATAATGCCTTTCTTATACCTATTCCTTTAGAGGGAAAGGTTGAAGTTCATAACTTCTATCCATCTTGTGTGGTTAGTATAAGTGGTAGAAGTTTAGATGTGGATTTGATTGAGCAGTCAATGTGGAATTTGATGTAACTTGATCATGGACTAGTTATCTAAGCATTATGCAACAATCAGTTGTAAAAGAATATTACTTTCAATCCACCTTTAGGTGAGGAGTTTGAATTCCAAGGAAAAATGAGTGAAGTACCTTGTAATGTGATTTCCCTTAATTGAAGTGTAATCCTATGACACGACCCGGTTTCCCGGACCGCAATGGTCCTAGGGCACAGGAAATGCCAATGGCGACCGGCACCCGTAGAACCCAGTACCATATGCACAATCTATAAATCTCAATAAATTACTCAGTTATTATAGTTACTACCATTATATTATCATGTTATTCATTCTGTTAACATGTCAATTATTCTATCACCATTCTGCAATTGGCTGTCACAAGTATATATCATATATCATGCATCATTATATAATCAATGTTTACCATCAATATCATATAAATATAATGTTCATCTCCTAGCTAACCCGTACATACCCATGGAGAAGCTAGATAATGAACATAAAAAATAAATACAGAATATCCATAAAATATACATATAGTCTGTAGCAGGTATCCACGGAAGACAAAAGATTGGATCTTGCAACCTACTCCTCTGCTGAAAGGGGTAAACAAACAAAAAGGTGAGTATGGATGATACTCAGTGAATTTACATGCATCACAATAAATAATAGGGACAAATAGGCAATGGTATCAGTCAAAGGAAATACAGTAATACAAAATGATTATCATGGCACAGTAATGCCAAAGAAATAATCAATAGGCTCAGTTACATATGGCAAGACAGATAAAGGGATGGACTGTATGAAAAGAAATCATATAATCTCCAGTCAATCAACATATATGGACCATATAGGTCACCAGTATCATATAAGCATAAGGATAATCAGGCCCTATGGCCAGGACCATAACCCCTCCTAGCTAGGGTTCAATAGTACAATGTGCACAAGGTCGACACTATTTCCCCACTACCCTGTCGAATCGGTAGTTCTGCCAAACCATATCAGGGTCAATAACGAGGGATGCCATAAGTAACTATGGCATCCATATAACAGTCAATCAAATAACAATCAGCTTAGTATCAATCAATACAGTATCCAATATGCTCATTGGCAATGTCATATACAATGTACAATCAATAAAAGTATGGTAATAAAGAAAGGTATGAAACAAAAGTTGGTTCGGTGGGCGAAATTGGTGGGTGAATTGGCATGCTAATGTCGCTGGAGACAATGGCATTCAATTGGTAGGCCTATGGCATGCAAACCAACAGGCCAAAGGCAAATTAACTAGGCATTTCATCGAACACTTGGTGGGTATACATTGGCAAGTCAATAGGTTAGTTTTTGGTGCAAAATTGACTTGCCCATTCAAACCAACAACAAGGTACATTGCAACAATTAATTAGGTATCAAATAAACAAGGTTACACAACATCAAAATGGATCAATTTGGCAAGAAAAATTCAAGCAAACCAAAGAAAATTCAAAGGCAACACAAAGGCAATATGGTTCGGCCATTTCGGGCTTTTCACAAATGGTGTCCAATAATCAATTCAAGCATTTAGGCATGATAATTGATGCAATGTAAACTCACCTAAGCTTCCAAATAGCCAATGCACTAGCCAATTCCACTAATTCTACCCATTTTCCCCAAATTTGCTACTTTGAAAATTCAACTTACACAATCTCCAATTCTACATCAAATTAACCATCAAGTAGTTGTTCATTCATATCCAATTGATCATTTCTAACATCAATTAACAATTCCTAACACTAATTCAACATATCATCCTTTACAACTTTAATTTTCCAACACAAATTAGGAATTCCATCAACTTAGCAACAATTAAAGCAATTAAACATATTACCCATTCAATTCAACCTAAATAAACACTAAATCATTAATCAAATCAAACAAAACAAGATCTTTACCTCTAAACCCAAAATGGACGAAATCTATTGGAAGATTTTCCTCCCAATCCTTTGCTCCTCACTTCAATTAAAGGATAGAATTAGCTTTAGCTACCTTGATTTGCTATAATTCCATCAAAATCCTAAAGAAATCTATAAAGAAATGAAGAAATGGAAGATGAAAGATGGAGAAATGTGCTACGGCAATATGAAGAAGAGAAAGGAAATGAAGAACACAAAATGGTGATGGCAAAAAATAAGACAAAATCAATTATAAAATTATAACTAAACCCTTCAAGTTCCAACCTTTACACTTTGGTCCTTAAACCTTCTGTAATTTGTTCTGGCAATTATGTCAGGATTTAGATATCAGTGTGGGATGTGTATAGGCTTATTTTAATTTATTCTTATTTATAAAAATAGTTATGGAGTCATTCTGTAACTCCGACTAACCACTTTCCACTATTTACCCTGAATTTTGCTTTATTTACCAAAATGCCATTACTTACTTTTTCAGTGTTGCTAAATGATTTTCACTTCTTTCTTTTTACCAAAATTAGACATAAATTATGGTCATCTTTTACCCCCAAGTCAACTTCAAAAATTCTTCCATTGACCAGACTGTTAATTTCTCGGCAGTGTTTCCGACACCGCCAGATTCCGGAAAAGTTTCAAATTCGCTTTCTAACTATATCTCTAAAATTATTTCCCATCATTTCAAGACTAAAGGATCACATACAGAGAATAAATTCATGCATTAATGCTATGGCTTTCTAGGGTATTACATTCTACCCCACTATAAATAAATTCGTCCTCGAATTTAAATAGAAACATACCTCAGTGCTGAAACAGGGATGGATATCTGCTCCGCATCTCCTGCTCTCTCTCCTATGTACACTCCTCCATCGACTAGTTCCTCCATAGCACTTTCACCATAGGGATCTCTTTATTCCGAAACTTCCTGACCTGTCTATCAATAATCTCCATAGGTAGCTCCTCATACGACAAATCCTCACTGAGATCCACATCCTGTTTCTCCAAAATGTTTGATGGATCCGATACATATCTCCGCAGCATCGATATATGGAAGACTGGATGTACGGGGCTCATACTGGGTGGAAGAGCCAATCTATAGGCCACACTGTCAATCTGCTCAAGTATCTCGAATGGGCCTATAAATCGTGGTGATAGCTTGTCCCTCTTCCCAAATCTCATAACTCCCCTCATCGGTGAGACCTTTAGGAAGACATGATCACCAACTGAAAATTGTACATCCTTCCTCTTCGGATTAGCATAACACTTCTGCCTACTGAAGGTAGTCCTCATCCGCTCTCTGATCATAGGAACCTTCTCCATAGTCTCTCTAATAAGCTCTAGTCCCTTTAGCTGCTTCTCTCCCGGCTCCACCCAACACACTGGAGATCTGCACTTCCTACCATATAGTGCTTCAAATGGAGCCATACCAATCAAAGAGTGATAACTATTATTGTAGGAGAACTCTATCAGTGGCAGATAATAATCCCAGCTACCCTTGAAATCTAGAACACATAATCTGAGCATATCCTCCAATGTCTGGATCGTCCTCTCTGACTGCCCATCAGTCTGCGGATGAAAAGCAGTACTGAACCGTAGCTGGGTACCCATAGCCTCTTGAAATTTTTGCCAAAACCAGGATGTGAACTGCGTACCCCTATCAGATATGATCACCAAAGGAACTCCATGAAGACGCACAATCTTACCCACATATAACTGTGCATACTGAGCTGCTGAATAGCTGGTCTTTACCTCTAGAAAATGTGCAGACTTCGTCAACAATAAACCAGATAGAATCATATCCCCTCGAAGTTTGTGGTAGACCAACTATGAAATTCATGGTAACTTGTTCTAATTTCCACTCTGGCAGCTCTATCTCTTGAAATAGCCCTGATGGCTTATGATGCTCAAACTTAACTTGCTGACAGTCTAAGCACTTAGATACAAAATGAGCTATGTCTTTCTTCATCCTTGGCCACCAATAAATATCTCTGAGATCATGGTACATCTTGGTAATCCCTAGATGTACATTGTAAGCAGAATAGTATGCCTCTTGCATGATCCAATCCCGTAGCTCATTATAATTCGGTACACAGATACATTTCCCATATCTCAATATCCCATCCTCTACAGTGAACTCTGTCATTCGACTCAGAAGATAAGGATCTCTATCCTGAGCTACTTTTATATCATCTATCAACAGTGACCTCGCTCGAAACTGGGCTATCAGAGCCTGGTTCCGATCCTGGGAACCCAAATCCAACTCTACCCCCACATCTACTAGCTGTCTCAAATCCTTGATCAATGGCCTCTTACCAATCACAATATGAGCTAGACTACCCATCGATTTCCTACTCAAAGCATCCGCCACTACATTGGCCTTCCCTAGGTGATAGAGAATCTCACAGTCATAATCCTTCAAAAGCTCAACCCATCTGCATTGCCTCAGATTCAGATCCTTCTGCTGCAATATATACTGCAGACTCTTATGATCAATATATATCTCACATTTAGACCCATATAAGTAGTGTCTCCAAATCTTCAAGGCAAATATAACTACTGCCATCTCCAAATCATGAGTTGGATAATTTGCTTCATGCTTCTTTAATTGACGAGAAGCATAAGAAATTACCCTACCTATTTGCATCAGAACACACCCTAGGCCAATCCGCCAAGCATCACAATAAACAGTGAATTTCTCCCCCTCAATTGGTAATGCCAAAACCGAAGCACTGGTAAGGCAATACTTCAGAGTCTAGAAGCTATGGTCACACTCATTCGTCCAGACATATCGCTCTAGTTTCCTCATCAATCTAGTAAAAAAAGCTGCAATACGGGAGAAATCTTTCACAAACCTCCGATAATATCCAGCCATACCCAAAAAGCTGCATACCTCTGAAACACTGGTAGGCTGTGGCCAGTTAGCTACCACCTCAATCTTCTGAGGATCCACCATAATACCCTCCTTACAGATGACATGCCCCAAGAAGCACACCTCAGTCAACCAAAATTGACACTTAGATAATTTAGCATACAGCTGGTGCTCCCGAAGTGTCTGTAGTACAATCCTCAAATGCTTCGTATGCTCTTCCTCACTCCTAGAATAAGTAAAGATGTCATCAATGAAGACGATGATAAACTTATCCAAATAAGACCTAAACACCCTGTTCATCAGATCCATAAAAGCCGCTGGAGCATTAGTCAACCCGAATGGCAATACCAGAACTCATAATGACCATAACGAGTTTTGAAAGCAGTCTTGGATATATCTCCACCCCTGATCTTCAACTAACGATACCCAGACCTCAAATCAATCTTAGAAAAATAGCTGGCACCCTGCAGCTGATCAAATAAGTCATCAATCCGTGGCAATGGATACTTATTCTTCACTGTGACTTTGTTCAACTGCTTGTAATCTATGTACATCCTCAAAGAGTCATCTTTCTTCCTCACAAACAAAACCGATGCACCCCATGGAGAACTACTAGGTCTGATAAACCCTCTATCCAATAGCTCATGTAACTGTATCTTCAATTCCTTCAGTTCTGTTGGAGCCATTTTGTATAGTGGAATGGATATCGGGTTTGTGCCTGCATGCACCTCTATCTCAAACTTTATCTCCCTATTAGGGCGTAATCCTGGCAACTCCTCAGGAAATACATCAGGAAACTCCTGGACCACCGGCATCTGATCCAATCATATAGAAGACCTCTGTACATCCACTACGTGAGCCAAATAGGTTGAACAGCCTCTCCCTATCAACCTCCGAGCCTAGATAGCAGATATCAGGTTAACCCGAAACTCCCGAATCTCACCCTGAAACTAAAACTCCAGCTGCCCCTCAGGCCTGAATCTAATCCTCTTCTGATAGCAATCTATCACTGCCTGATGTGTAGTCAACCAATCCATACCGAGTATCACATCCAACTCAAGCATAGGCAACTCAATCAAGTCAACACGTAAAATATGGTCATCAATCTCAACAATGCAATCAAGATAGAAATGATCAACATCCACACAATCCCCTATAGGAGTAGTAATAGACAATGGAACATCTAACAACTTCCTCTCCTTATTCAATTTGAGTGCAAAATATGGTGACACAAAAGAGTGAGTTGCACCTGAATAAAATAAGGCATCTGCAACTTTATTATGAACCAGAATAGTACCTATAAAAACATTATATGATCTTTGGGCATCCTGAGTGTTGACCGCGAATACCCTACCCTGGCCCCTACTAGTTGGAGCCTGACTGCCACTGGGAGCCTGACCTCCCCTACCTCTTCCTATGGCTACAGTCTCTCTACCCAAATTCTGACTGGTCTAAATCACTGGTTGAGATACTGTGACCGATGGCTGCTGATCAGCCCTCAATGGACAAGTGTTCATATAATGGCCCTGCTGCCCACACCTCAAACATGCACCTGTCCGCCTCTAGCACTCCCTTCCGTGTCTGCGACCACAATACACACAAGCTGGTACCCAAGAAGTCTGAGTAACTGGCCTCGAAGAACCCTGAGAGTATGTAGGCACTGACTGAACTACTGGCTGACTCCTACTCTGAAGTCTCCTCCTCTGACTACTACCCATAGATCTCTGCTCGAATTTGGGTACTGGCTCCGCCTGCCTAGGATGGGAGCTGCTCTCCCCCCTCATACTCTGTGATCCTGGGCCACCCTTCCTCTTCTATTCTCTCTTGGCTCTCTCTATCTTGTACTTTTCTTCCATCTGAGTGGCCTTGTCTATCACTATGGTCAAGGATGTAAACTCTGTGGCTAACAAGGCATTATGCAAAGCAGCATGTATTCCCCTCCGGAACCTGCTAATCAGATCTGCCTCTATAGGTACTATGTGAGTAGCATATCTACTCAGCCCTATGAACTCCTCGGCATACTCCTCTACTGACTTATCACCCTGCTCCAGCTGCTCAAATCTCACCAGATTATGGGTCCTCACACCCTCAGTGATAAACTCATCAATCAGACCCTGACGGAACTTTACCCAAGTGGGTGGGTACTCTCCATATAGCCTGGTCCCATATGCCTTGAAAACCACATCCAGGCCTTCCCCTTAAGTAACAAACCCACCAACTCTACTTATCTCAGCTCAGAACAAGGTAGTCTCTTAACTACCTTCTCCACCTCCTCCAGAAAATCAACAGGATCTGTATCTCTGTTCCCTCTAAACTCTGGTAAGTTTATCTTCAGAAAGCTAAACATGGAGACTCTGCCCTCCTCTATCTCTCTCCTGCCTTCCTGTGCAGCTGGCTCCCTTTGAGCCCCCACTGGCTGCACAGGAGCCGGTGCCACTACCTCAAGTACCACTGGTGGTTGTACTACTGCAAGAGCATGTGGTGGCTGTGCCTGCTGTCTCTCCCTCCTAATCTCTGCCATCTCCCTCCTCAGCTCCATCAAACCCCTCATCATCTCAACCCTCCAAGGGTCATCTCCCCTCTCTGAGTCCTCTGAAGTCCGTCGGGATCGAGACGAATCCTCTAATACACTAACCTCCCTCACAAGGGACTCATTGGAGGCAACCTCAACCTCCATGGAGTCTCTGTCTTTGTTGTCAGACATTTCTGTAATCTGTCGAGAAAAATGGAAACGATCTTAGAATATAGTAAAAATGTAGAATATAGACATATAATAGAATATAACAGCTATAGACGACAAGGGAAGTCCTATGCTTCATGGTATACTTAATTCTACCCCATTCTGTAACTAGTCACTATTCCTCTGTAATACTATCACTATTCATCTGTTACCTAAATTTACATTTTGTAAACCTAGTGCTCTGATACCACCTCTGTCATGACCGGGTTTCCCAGGCCGCAACGGTCCTAGGACATGGAAAATGCCAATGGCGACCAGCACCCGTAGAACCCATTACCATATGCACAATCTATAAATCTCAATATATTACTCAGTTATTATAGTTACCATCCATTATTTTATCCTGTTATTCATTCTGTTAACCTGTCAATTATTCTTCACCATTCAGCATTGGCTGTCACAAGTATATATCATATATCATACATCATACATCATCATATAATCAATGTTTACCATCAATATCATATAAATATAATGTTCATCTCCTAACTAATCCGTACATACCCATGGAGCAGCTAGATAATGAACATAAAAAATGAATACAGAATATCCAGAAAATATACATATAGTCTGTAGCATGTATCCACAGAAGACAGAAGACTAGATCCTGCAACCTACTCCTCTGCTGAGAGGGGTAAACAAATAAAAAGGTGAGTGTGGATGATACTCAGTGAATTTACATGCATCACAATAAATAATAGGGATAAATAGGCAATGGTATCAGTCAAAAGAAATACAGTAATACATAATGATTATCATGGCACAGTAATGCCAAAGAAATAATCAATAGTTTCGGTTACATATGGCAAGACAGATAAAGGGATGGACGGTATGAAAAGAAATCATACAATCTCCAGTCAATCAACATATATAGACCATATAAGTCACCAGTATTATATAAGCATAAGGCTAATCAGGCCCTATGGCCAGGACCATAACCCCTCCTAGCTAGGGTTCAATAGTACAATGTGCATAAGGTCGACACTATTTCCCCACTACCCTGTCGAATCGGTAGTTCTGCCAAACCATATCAGGGTCAATAACGAGGGATACCATAAGCAATTATGGCATCCAGATAACAGTCAATCAAATAACAATCAGCTCGGTATCAATCAATACTGTATCCAATATGCCCATTGGCAATGTCATATACAATGTACAATCAATAATAGTAAGTATGGTAATAAAGAAAGGTATGAAACAAAAGTTGGTTCGATGGCCAAAATTTGTGGGTCAATTGGCATGCCAATGTCGCTGGCGACAATGGCATTCAATTGGTAGGCCTATGACAAACCAATAGGCCAAAGGCAAATGAACTAGGCATTTCATCGAACACTTGGTGGGCATAAATTGGCAAGTCAATAGGTTAGGTTTTAGTGCAAAATTGACTTGCCCATTCAAACCACCAACAAGGTACATTGCAACAATTAATTAGGTATCAAATAAACAAGGTTACACAACATCAAAATGGATCAATTTGGCAAGGAAAATTCAAGCAAAACCAAAGAAAATCCAAAGGCAACACAAAAGCAATACGGTTCGACCATTTAAGGCTTTTCATAAATGGTATCCAATAATCAATTCAATCATTTAGGCATGATAATTGATGCAATGTAAACTCACCTAAACCTCCAAATAGCCAATGCACTAGCCAATTCCACCAATTTGCGCCAAATTCGCTACTTTCAAAATTCAACTTACACAATCTCTAATTCTACATCAAATTAACCATCAATTAGTTGTTCATTCATATCCAATTGATCATTTCTAACATTAATTAACAATTCCTAACACTAATTCAACATATCATCCTTTACAACTTCAATTTTCCAACACAAATTAGGAATTCCATCAACTTAGCAACAATTAAAGCAATTAAACATATTACCCATTCAATTCAACCTAAATAAACACTAAATCATTAATCAAATAAAAAAAACAACATCTTTACCTCTAAACCCAAAATGGCCGAAATCTATTGGAAGATTTTCCTCCCAATCCTTTCCTCCTCACTTTAATTTAAGGATAGAATTAGCTTTAGCTACCTTGATTTGCTATAATTCCATCAAAAACCTAAAGAAATCTATAAAGAAATGAAGAAATGGAAGATGGAAGATGGAGAAATGTGCTACGGAAATATGAAGAAGTGAAAGGAAATGAAGAACAAGAAATGGTGATGGCAAAAAATAAGAGAAAATCAATTGTAAAATTACAACTAAACCCTCCAAGTTCCAACCTTTATACTTTGGTCCTTAAACCTTCTTTAATTTATTCTGACAATTCTATCAGGATTTAGAAATCAGTGTGGAAAGTGTATAGGCTTATTTTAAGTTATCCTTATTTATAAAAATGGTTCTGGAGCCATTCTGTAACTCCGACCGACCACTTTTCACTATTCACCCTGAATTTCCCTTTATTTACCAAAATGCCATTCTTTACTTTTTCAGTGTTCCTAAATGATTTACACTTCTTTCTTTTTACCAAAATTAGACATAAATTATGGTAATCTTTTACCCCAAAGTCAACTTCAAAAATTCTTTCGTTGACTGGACTGCTAATTTCTCGGCAGTGTTCCTGACACCGCCAGATTCCGGAAAAGTTTCAAATTTGCTTTCTAACTGTGTCTCTAAAATTATTTCCCATCATTTCAAGACTAAAGGACCACATACTGAGAATAAATTTGTGCATTCATGTTATGGCTTTCTAGGGTATTACATCCTAGTTGGTTTTATACAAATTAAACCTAGTTTCTTACAAATCATCTAAGGCAAAAGACTAACACTTTAACCTAGACCACAAATAATTTTAGAAATTCAAGATTGCCAATATTACAAGGAATATAAAAATTCCTTGGATCTTTAAGTTTTTGTAACACATCAGTTAAACATAGAACCGGAACCATAAAGGGGCAACCTAGGGGGATTTTTGCCATGACTTGAATGTTGTGTGATATTGTATGCTTATGCTTGAAATGAACATATATGCAGATTTTATGATGTATTGTATAAGTAAAGGAGGTTTAAAGGCTGTTAGGAATCAATTGGGAAAAATTGAGTCTTTGATGAAGTGGGGATAAAATGGTCATTTCACACCCCTTGAGCTTTTATGGAAATTAATATGAAGGTAAAATAGAATATCAGGACATGAAAATAAGGTTAGAATAGTCATTTGAATTATTGTTGGAAAATTAAACCCAGTAGAAAATAATTCCGGGCAAAGTTGCTCGGATAAGGATCAAAGTTGAACTAAGGGTAATTTAGTCTTTTCCTTTGAAATATGGACTTATATGGTATATGCAAACTTATGATATCATTTTAGGCTTACCTAAATCAAACTATTGGATGAAAAGATGAATAATTGAATGGTTAGTAAGCTAAGTTTCACAATTGTTACTATAAGCTCAAAGTATAGGATTATGCCATTGATATTTAAGTTGATTATTACAACCTCTTCATCATCCTTAGCCAAAATCACCATTCAAACTTTTCTCTTTCTTCATCCAAGTTTCGGCCAACCTTGAAGAACACCAAATCAAGTTGTGTTCTTTCATTTCTTGATTGGAACATGTTAATTCCATCATTCTAAACACAAATATAGCTTTAGATTTCAAGAAAAATCAAGAAAAGGTGAAAAATCAAAGCTTTGAAGTTTTGGAAGAACTATTGGAAAAGTAAGTGATTTCACCATTTTTTTGGTTTAATTATGTTCTTTAAGATCTTCTTTGATGTTAATTAATGACAAAAATGTGTTTTGGTTGGAAGAAAAATTAAAAGTTGGAAGAAAACCCTGATAGAAAGAAATATGATTCAATGATGTTATTTTGATGGAATTTTGTTTCAAATGAGTTGTATTTGATGTGTTTGTATGGAATTAGTAGTTGATTAATGGAAACAAATCCATTTGGTGAAACTTTCATCTTGGCCGAAATGATGAAGCTTGAATGGTGGTTTGGTGTTTTGATGTTTAATAGGTTTAAATGCTTGAATGATGTGTAATTGATGTATATATATGTTGTATGATTGAATGGTGTTAAAAAATGGATGAATGGAATGAATTCCATATTGGCTGAATCATATGGACTTTGTTAGTTTAATGAGTTAGGTTAAAGCAAATGAGAAAGTAACGTTTGAATATAGTTTAATGGTGTAAATGATGTAAATGTATAAGTTCAAATATGGAAATGTTGATTGATATAAGTACTTGGAAGCTAAACTTGAAATATGGTGAATGTTTGATATGAAATATTGAACAAAGTGTTTATAAGTTCTTAACTTGGCATTATAGTGATGAACATATGAAATATGATGATAGAATTGTATTTAATGCATAAAGAAATGGAAAAGTGTCAATTGTATAATATGAGGTCTATAGTATTTAGTGTGTATGATTTATGTATGTTGATGTGTATAATGTGTTATGCAATATTATAAAGTCTTACCATAGTGATTTAATTAATATAGGAGAAACTTCTCGAGCTAGGGCCATTGACGGAGATTCACGGGCCAACTAGGCCTGTTGGGAAAATACCTGGAGTTTTGTTTGAAGTGAGTCTATATATATGTATCATGCATTATTCATTCATAAGTCATGCATTTATGCATATAAAATGATATCCTTGCTTGAAAACTATTAATGATCTACCTTTGTACAGTTTTGTCAAAATGACCTGAAACAGAGCTGCCGAAATGTCTAAAGTTGACCTAAACTTTGACTGCATATAAAATTTATTCTGAAAGGATTTTTGATGTCTAACCAAGCCTAATTGCTTATTATATATATATATTTGTCATTTGTATAAATAAATTGCCATGGAAATATTGATTACAAGGCAAACTAGAAAGTGCTTGAAAAACGAGAAACGAACCTGTAATTAGGGGTGTCAGTTGTGCTGGCGCAACTAGGCCCGGAGACCAAAATTTTCACATTGTGAAATGTTGCTTCTTTTATCTTTGTGATATTATTTGGCACCATTAAAGTTATATTTGAGACTTAATATTGATACATTTATGCTATATGGGACATTTGCATATAATATTATAACAGGACTACTTCGATGGTGTAGTGAGTAAATCCATCAGCTATGTGCATATATATATATATATATATATATATATTCTCAGACCTTTGCTAGAGAGGGTGAAATTATCTATTCCATAAGGACGGATCACCCTTATGTAATGGTATGTAGGATGGAATATATAAATGGTGTGTGGGATGGAATATATAAATGGTGTGTGGGATGGAATATGTAATGGTGTGTGGGATGGAAATATGGAAGTGTGAAAGTAGAGAAATGAAGTAAAAGTGCATTGTTATATTATGTTCATTATGGTTCATTATATATATTCCACTATTCCATTATCAGTTACCTATTATTTACATATCATTAATGGATAGATGCAGCTTTTCATGAATAGTATTGCATTTTCATATATTTAGATTCACTGAGTATAATTTTATACTCACTCCAAAGTTGTTAAATGTTTTCAGAACATCGGTGAGGCAGATATCCATTGGCTACCTATTCTTCAGCCTTGGATTTCAGATGTACGTATTGTGGTTACTCCAGTGTATAGAGACTCTTTGGTATAATGTATATAGGATTTAGTTTGACTAGGAATTTAATGTTTTTACTATAATCAAAGTGTCAACCAATTCTGTTATGAGAATATTAATGATGTATATATATATGATATGAGATGTGAATGTAATTACTGAAGTGCTTATTGAGTTGTGTTGATTAATGGAGGCTATAAGGGGATGTATGTTTACTGGGAGTGTAAATCTTTGTTTCTTACGGAAAGATTAAGTCAGAGTTATAGAGTAAACTCTCTCAATTTTTCTACAAGGGATCTTATGATGTTTAAAAAGAAATTATTACTACCTAAAATGTATCATATGGTTATGGGATATTTGTTAATGATATTATTAGTATGTAAAAGTGAAGTTAAAGTAAAAAAGAATGGGTTCTTTGAGGTACTGGTTGCCTTGGCATTTTCCGTATCCTAAGACCGTCATAGTCTAAAATTAGGTTGTGACAAAGTTGGTGTCAGAGCTAAAGGTCTAGTAAACCTGAAATGTTTTATGCTAGTAATAGAGTAAATACCAAGGAGTATAGGGATTCGTGTATAGTCTAAGTTAGATGTTATCTTCATTGTTTGAAATTCTGCGAATATGTAGTATGAATATTCTTTTATGTTATGTAAATTGTTGGTTTATTTAAACAATATGTAGATGTCAAGAAGTGTAAATAGAAGTGATATACATGAATTGGAGGGTGAGCATAGAGCTTATAGTGGAGAGCCTGAGGTAGGCACTGATGCTTCTGTACAGGCATAGAGGATTAGTCCTGAACCACCTAAATCACTGTAATATCCTAAGTGAAACCCTAACCCTAGAACCTTGAACCCTAGTTGGAAACCTTAACCCCAGTGCCTTAACCCTAGGGGGAGTTAGTGGTATTTGCATGAGTTAGTTTCCTTATGTGTTCTATGAATTATTTCATGT
>CANXYC010167111.1:0-14154 GCA_948193065.1 Aleurites moluccanus | reverse complement strand
CTTCCAAATCTTGTAACTCCTTTCAAACAAAATTAATAATATAAGGTACATTTTTCGAATTCAAATCTTTAATTTTATTTAAATTATTTGTTCATAACATCTTCATTCAAGCATAAGTAACAGAATAATATGCTCTGTGCTCGCCTTCTTTAAAGATCTTGCACACCAGAAAGTTCTGTGAAATATCTCTGCATTCATGCATGCCTTTTGCCAAAGGCTATGTTATTAATTTTTAATTGTTGTGTTATATATTTACATACACTGTCTTTACCCCCTTTGAATCCTGTGGACTTAGTGGAGCAATCTTAAAGGTATAGCCAAAGACCTAGCTCTAGCTAGATAATAAACAAAGACATATGCTCCGGCTAGGCATCTCACAAAGACCTCAATGTGAGGCACTCCAAAGCTCTTTAACAAGGTACACTTAATTTTTTAGGCTATCCTCTTCTGTTTCAGTTGGTCACTCTTTAGAGTGTAGTGCTCAAAGATATTCTTTCCCACTGGAAAAGGTCACAGTGAGAGTCTCGCTAACCCTCTCACTCACATATCTAGGGAAGCAGTAGTATCATCTCCAAATCCACTCTTTCCCGAGCCTTTAGCTTTGTACATGCAATCATACTAACTTAAGCATTAGAGGCCCACACACTTTCTAATGCTTTCAATCTTTGTGGCTTTGCCATGTGAGATCCAACATTAACTCATGAGCTCAACTTTAGTCCTTTCAACATCAAGGTCTAACACCTTCTAGCTCTTCTAATATTAAACTCCAACACCTTTCAGTTTTCACATCAAAATGTATCACCTTCCAACAACAAGGGTCTAACACCTTCTAACAATAAGAGTCCAATACTTTCAACACAACATATCTACTCCTATGACAAATTTGCTTTTTTTTTTTTCTTTTTATTTTACAAAATCTTGGTTGATTCTCAAAGTAATTTCCTGCTTTTTCTTCTTTTTCTTTTTCTTATTATTATTATTGCAAGGCTGCTTTATGCTGTTGCAGCACGTGTGTTACAGAGAGCGCATAAATACATGATTACTTCACGTCCTATTAGGATTTCAAACTTAGCATGAATGTGAATTGAATGATCAAAATTGAAATTATAATATTTTGATAGGTTTTAAATTCTATTTATTTTCATATTAAATTTAAATTATGTTTTGTAATTTAATAATTAAATTTATATGCTTTATATATTTTAATTATCATGTATCCGTAGGATAATGTACTTTAATTAATTTCATTCCTTGTCAGTATAATAAAGAAGAAAATCTAGCTTCCATCAGGCACGCGGAAGGATCCGGTTTGTGTCCTTCTGTTGGCAATTACCTGACGGATACCAAGCTTGCCCATCTTATAACTTCTAACATCTGTATAGTAAGAGAGTATTTGGATCTACTTAAAATAAATATGAAACGTTATTTTGAAATTTAAAAAATATATGTAATTTTTTGAGTGTTTGACAGATTAATTCAAAACATTGTTTTAAAACTTAAAAATATAAAAAATTTAAGCTAAACATACCAACTTTTTTTGAAACAGCGTTTTTAAAACTATGTTTTCAAAACAAGTTTTACACCCAAATTTTATTAATTTAGGTATAAATTTAATTCAAGTATAACTAATTTTATAAAATTAAACATATTAAAATTTTTTAAATAAATTTTGACATAACAAATATTAAACATAGATTTTTAAATAAAATTTTCAAATTTATTTTCATAACTGAAAGATTTTGTTTTATATCTTTAAGTTATTAATTTGTTTTATAAATTGATTAAAATGAAGTGGTAAGCTAAGCTAGATAGTCATGTATATTTTGGTAGGGAGAATATGCATTTCTTCAATATAAGAAAAGTGGTATTAATCTGTTAATTCAAGTTGCTGCTATTTTTTTAAGTTATGAATAAAAAAAAAAATAGAAGTTTAAAGAATTTTATTCTCTTTGAGTCTGAATTTAATTGAAATTCAAAATGATTATTAGATATCGGATGGATTAGAAGTGAACCAGACACTAAAAAAATTCAAAATGACTTTATCGGAGTAGGCAGGATCAGTAAAATAACTAGTGAGATTGGTGGCAACAAAAACTCCTTATTTTGGATCAATAACTTTCGGGAAAAACAACATATCTTACTAAAGATTTATATAATGACATTCACATTTTTTGGTTTTTTAAAATGAAATTGTGAGAGGAGAGGTCCATTAATTAAAATTTTAATTCTTCACTTTTTACACGTAATAATTGTCTAATTAAACTTATTAAACCTGCGCGCAAGTTGCTTTTGCTTGAAACAAGAAAACCAAAACAAGAAACATATATAAAAATGATGTTATACCAAATAATAAAACAAATAAAAATAGAAGAAGAGACTTGCTAGCTACCAAAGAAAATTGTTATAAATTTGAATAAAATCTAAATTAATTCATTTGAGGGATGATTTGTAAATTGAATTTACACAATTTATTGATTGATTTAAATATAATTCGTTTGCTAAAATACACATGATAACTGTGTAATCAATGATAATAATGGGATAATTAAAAAAATCATTGGGATAGCTTAAAAGATACTTTAACTTCTTATATATATACACACACACTACCATCAACAAATAATATAAGATTTTTTAAAACTTAAAAAAAAATAAAAACTCTTAGGTGTATTAATCACTATCTCGTTCTATCCAGTTCAAATTGCTGATTCAAGAATTGATATCTTAATTTATAGTATTTTTTATAGAATGCATGGGTCATTTGAATATTGTTAAAAGATACCAAATCCTTTTTACAAGATGACAATAACTCACAAAATCCAGTTGAAATAATGGAGCCAATATTTAAATAGCAGGATAAAATCCGAATCAAGTATGTGGACACATTTTTATCACTAAGTAACCTCTTTAAGTGGTCAAATAATAACACAAGATTGAAGATTAAAATGTTATATTATTTAATTATTATATATATATTATATAATAATTTTTTTAAGGATATAAAATATGTGAAAACTCTCATATTTGATTACACAAACAAATTGCAAAGATTAATATAGAAATGAATTCTCTATTTTTAATAGTTAACTTTTGAGGATAATTCTTGCAAAATTATATCAATTATTTAGTTTGATAATCACATCATATCAATTACTTATTATTGTTTTTAATATTAAGAAGAGAGAATTTAATATTGATGAAATTTGAATATTAACATAAATTTCTAAAGAACTCTCACTTACTATTAGATTAAAATATTCAATTACCTTCACCTATAATTTTCAAATGTTACTTATTTTGTTGTTTCTATTAAACCCTTCAAATTAATACTATAGAGTTAAATAAGTGTTTACTTCCAAATATCACTTAAGCAAATTCTAATTTAAAAGTTTTGAAAATTAAAATATAATATGCTTAAAGATATTATAAATTAACTAGAGTATAGGAAAAACATTTATAATTCTATAATGAAATTGCATATATAAAATAATTCATGAATATTAAAGACTAAAATGATTAATTTTAGAACTATGATAACAATATTTGTATTAAAAAAAAACCTTGGATGTGTTTTATAATTAACAAATAAATAATTAAATCAAACTGAAAGCGGAAGGTAACGAATAATATTTTTGAATTACCTACCTACCATCATTTATTGGACACAAGTAGAATGTGCCAATGTAGGCAAATATATGTGTATTAATATCAGTAATAAACCTTGAAGCTTTCCATTAACAAAGAGTATTATTAGAGACAGATCAGAGTGAGAAACACACACAAAAATTAGAGTTGAAAAATGAGTGATCCAAGAGAAAAAGAAGAAACAGAAGAATTACAAACAGAAATAGAAATGTGGAAACATATATTCGGGTTTGCTAATATTGCAGCAATAAAGTGTGCAATTGAGCTTGGAATAGCCGATGCCATTGAAAATCACAATGAACCCATATCACTTTCAGAGCTATCATCAAAACTTGGATGTGCCTCTTCTTCTCTTAATCGAATTATGCGATTCTTGGTCCATCAAAAAATTTTCAAAGAGCAACCCACTATTAATGGCACCACAGGCTATACACATACTCCTTTGTCTCGCCGTTTACTATCTTCTGGCGAAAATAGCATGGCTGCTCTGTTTTTACTAGAAAGCAGTCCAGTGATGCTAGCCCCATGGCATTTTCTTAGTTCTGGTGTCCAATTAAATGGCTCTGCAGCATTTGAGGCGGCGCATGGCGATGATGTGTGGAAATTTGCAGCAGCAAATCCTAGGCATAGCAAGCTAATTAATGATGCGATGGCATGTAATGCGAGAATGACCGTTTCTACTATAATTGAAAGGTGTGCAGAGGTATTTGATGGGGTAAAAACTTTGGTAGATGTTGGCGGAGGCAATGGAACTAGTTTAAGTATTTTGGTTAAGGCTTTTCCTTTGATTCATGGGATTAATTTCGATCTTCCTCATGTTGTCTCTGTTGCTCCTGAATTTGATGGTGTTAAGCATGTTGGTGGTGATGTTTTTCGGAGTGTTCCAAAGGCTGATGCTGCTTTCATCATGGTGAGCATGTGTTTTATTTTAGAATATAAAACTCAACTCAATTTAGATTTAATCTCAAAATTAATCACATCGGCTATATAATTTTTTTTTTCATTTTAAACAATTTTGAGTTATGTCTTCGGATAATTGTAATATTTTTAAATTATATTATATCTCTCTACTCTAAATTAATTAAGAATATTTCTTTCTTTATTCCTCTCTTCTATTATAATATGTTCAACATTCTTAATAGGAATCTTTCCAGATTTTCACTTCACGTACTTGAACCATCTTAATATCTATCATCTCATCTTATCATCAATTAATACGACTTTCACTTTATTTATAATGTTTTCGTTACGTTTCTTATCCGTTTTTAATATGCACACACATCCATTTTAATATACTTATCTCTGCAACATTCATTTTCGATACATGTTATCTCTTCATTATTCAAAACTCATTATCACATATTATAGCAGACCAAATGACCATCCGGTAAAATTTTTCTTTTAATTTATTGGGAATCTTGCAGTCAGATAAAACTTTTATGTCAAGTCTCTATTTTAACTATCCATCTTTTATCTTATGACTATTCATTTCTTATCTTATAATTAACATCTTTCTCACAATCTTCATCTCTTTAAATAATTAAGCCTAAATATTTAAAATGAGTATTTTGGGACAACATCATTCCGTGCAAGCTAATTTTCTCATTTTCCCCTTTCAATCTTTACTAAACTTGTAACATATATTTTATCTTGATTAAATTTAACTTGAAATCCTAGAACTCCAAAATGATCCCCACAACTCTAATTTTTTATTAGCTTTAACTTTTTTAAAACAGAATATATTCAAATTTTAAGGGATTAAAAGTAAAGACAAGAATTAAAATAATCTAAAGGTTTTACGAATTGTAAAGAAGTTTTCAAGTTTTATAGAGCCAAGTTTATATTGATAAAAATTATTATGAGAAGTAAATGGATAAAAATAATAATAATAAGAATGTGTTTGGTTTAAATAAAATTTACTTGGGTGAATTGCAGTGGGTTCTTCACGATTGGAACGATGATGACTGTATCCAAATCTTAAAGAACTGTAAAGAAGCAATTCCAAAAGACAACGGGAAAGTGATAATTGTTGATGTTGTGATTGGCGAAAAGAAAGAGGATAAACTCGAGTTTGTGAGGTTGATGCTGGACATGGTGATGATGGCTCATACTAACACAGGTAAAGAAAGGACATCAACAGAATGGGAATACATTCTTAGGGAGGCTGGCTTTACTCACCATACTATAAAATCTATTGGAGCTGTTCAATCTGTTATTGAAGCCTTCCCTTGAATATATGTAAACCAAATGATTGTCTTGTATTCCATTATTTTGATTTCCTTTTACTTATAACAAGGGTTGTAATGATTTCGGTGTTCATGTTTTGTGCTTTTTCTATAATCTTCTCTTGTGCTGTGCTCGCAGCAAGTACCTGAATCTAATTTGCACAAGAAAAAATTAACAATAAGTGAGATTCATAAAAATTAAAAATTATGAATTTAGTTTAATGATGCTAAAATCGTCTCCAAATCTCAATGATCACAGAGAATATGTATTTACCATTGAGATACGAGAGTCCAATTTCATATGTACCTTACAGTATTTTCTTAACTTTTATTTCTTTCTATCCTTCACATTAAATGATATATATATTGCTTTTTATCCTTTCAAACTCTTAAAGATGGCCTTGGGATAATTGGGTAAAATATTCACCGAAAGAAAACCTATTAACAAATAAAGAGTTCAGTAGATGACAAATTATAAATAACAAATTAGTGAAAACAATTCGATAAAATTCAATTGAAAGTCAATTTTGAGTGAAAACTAAGCTGACAATTGCCAAAAATATTTTAATAGTAGTCTAAACGAGACAAAATCCGAACTTATATTTAAGCATGCTTTTATGGAATTTTTAACTCCGTTAATATTATATTATAATATCGTCAAACTATATGAGTTTAGAAGAATCACACTTAAAAATATTAGTCATTAAGGTTCAAGAACCCAACTCCTATATACCATACAACATTTTTGTTTTTATGTATTCTTTGCAGGTTTGATGGATAAAATTTGACAACAATTCAACTTGTGTTAATGAATTTGTATTTTGAATGTCGGTATATATGTTGGATGAGCAGTGGATTGAGTATGATAAATTGTCTCGTATGTAGGGCTGTTGAAGAAGTTGGGTAATCCGATCCACCTGACCCTTTAATCATTAGAATTTTAGTTTAAATTTATTAAATTAAGTTTGTTTAAAAGTTATCGAGTCTGTTGGGTCGGGTAGTAATATATAAATACTTATAAAATATCCGATCCAATCAAATCAGACTAAACTTTTCTTAAATCAGATCTAGTTATTTTCATATAAATAACTAGATTTTACTTGAAAATCGGCTCAGATTAGAGAAAAACGACCTGTGAACACTCTAGCCATGTGTAGCATATGTCCATCAAACATTGAATTTCTTTTATTATACATTTGAAATGATAATTTGTCACATCTCCCATTTCAGAAGATATGATGGTTCTAAGGTATGAGAAAGGCATAAGGCCACCTAAATCTGTAAAATCCCATTCTGCATTTTTTACAGAAAATTTGTCATAACTTCTCTACTTTTACAATCTAATACCCAGGACCCGAAGTCTCTCTCTTCATAACCAACATTAACACAATCTGCACAAATCAATATTTCTATTCCCATACTCATCTCATACTACAATATACATTCTACATTTATTATCATTTTTCCCAATCCAATACTTTACACTGTATATATAGTGTAATAATTACATCTCATTAACATAGCTCCATTTTTTTTTTTTACAATATCATTACTAAATTCATTTATTACATACCATGAAGCTACTATAGAAAGATCCATAAATACAATTAAGGAGTCATTACATAGATAAGACAAATTCCACTCCTGAAGGAAGAGAGAGGAAATGGAATCATCGTTATCTATCAAACCCTGAAAAGGATAAACCACAAAGTAGTGAGATGAATCTCAGTGAATAACATATATATTCCTTTACTTGTGGGACTAGGTACTCACAAAGAAAGTCATTCAATAACAAATTATAATATTCCAAGATAATAATATTAATGCCAAGAAATAAAGTTTCCAATAGAATTCAATATCAAGTTTCAAGTACAATATGGTTCAATAGTATAATCAATAACATTGGTCACTTGCAAGAAAAAACTGTGAACTAAATGTTCTATATCCATGACAATTAGCAAAATCCAATGAACAGTGGATAGAGGTTGTAGTTAAATAGTATGTCAATAGTCATACAGTTTATCAGACTGTACGTCTAGGACCTTAACCCCCTCCTAGATAGGGTCCCTAATATAATACACTATGCACAATGTCCGATGAACAAACATCTACTCCATTGGGAGAATAGTTATGTCAATGGTCCCATATATAAGGTAAGTAAAAATATTGTCCAATAATGAACATCAATCAATATATTTATATATATCAAGGATTCAATTAACAATAGCTACATAATCAAGAAACTTTAATAGTAGTAAAATTTCTTAGGGAGAATTCAAGGAAACAATATACAAAGACAACAAGTAAAGAAATATATATGTTACTCACTCCAAAATTCCAATGTGTCTAACCACCTAGCACAAACTAAAAGGGTGGTCTTCCACTTCCTTGTCTTTTCCTTTATCTCTCCTTTGTGCAGCTATAACAATCATAAATCTCATTTTAGAAACCTAATTATATTAAAATACAACAAGCATACCTAAATTCTAAACAATATTCAGAAATCCTGAAATTTCCACCTGAATATGTCCTGATATTTCACTTATAACTTATTATATGAAGATCCAAATGCTACTATGTTTTTACTGAATTTTAGATAAGACATAATTACACATTTCTCATGTTTTGACTTTCTCCTAATTCGGATCCTAAGATTCTCATATTTATCAATTTCAGAAGGGTTACACTTCTGAAATCTCTAATCCGAGCCAGTCTGACTCAAGGGTCTCTAGTTAATAATACAGTGAGAATTTGATAAAAATTCCAAAAGAAAAAATATTCATGACATATATATCTACAACTTTTATGTTTTAAATATTGTCAAATTCCTAAATTAAAGATCTCAAAACTTAGCTCTAACTTTCTATTGAGTCTCAAGAATTTCACAGAAATAAAACTCTATCTGAGTCAGTCATGTTTGGAGACTCATATCTCCCAATACAGAAGGATTCAGTCAAAACTTTCTGAAGAATATATATTTTAAACATACAGTTATAACTTTTATGTTTTGCATATTTTCAAATTATACATCTAAGAATATAAAAATGGAGCCCAAATTTTCTGCCAAGTCACAAAAATTTCCTGAGACAGAAAATTTCAGAATTCCCAATCACTTTCTCTACTTTACACATATCACCCAATCATTTAATCATTCAAAGAACTCATAAAAAATGAATTTCAAAGCTTGTTAAGAAATTTACCTTGGAGAAAAATTGCTCCAAATCTCAATCTAAACCCAAATAATTTAATTAGATGTTGGGGGAAGAATTATTTGTGAAGAAATTTGTGATAGATCAAATGATTTTAGGAAGTTAAGAAGAAAATTTTTCTATGGAGAGAAACTTTAATATTTCGGCCATGGGAGAAGGAATTGAAGAAGATGATGGTTTCTTGTCATATTTATCTATATATGTAACAAATGGCCCAATAGAAAAATTTGAGAAAAGTAATTAAGAAAAAGAAATAAAGAAAAAGAATTAAAGAAAAGAAAATCATAATTAAATCATTTTAAATTAAATAAATAATTATAGATATATATACCTATAGATATATATATAATTATTTAGCCACTTTTGTTGACATTTTAGGCTAACTCTTGATTAATTAGTAATTAATTAACTTTTAAGTATTTTCAATTTACTTTGTTATGATTTTTAATACTCTAGCATTTTCAACTATGTTCATATTGCCCATTTTATTCGATTTAATTCTCATCTAAATTCTATAATTCACTTTAATGTCTATTTTCCATTGTCCTTGATAAATTTTCGGTTATTGCTCCCTAGAAAATTTAAAAAAATTCTTATCCGATTTGGGTTTCCTATTATTATCGTTCGGGTTATTACATTCTACCTCCCTACAATTAAATTCGTCCTCGAATTTAAAAACAATCTTACCTCATGAAGAAAACATATGAGGATACTTCTATTGCATAAGAAATTCGCTTTCCCAAGTGGACTCCTCAGTACTTTGATTTCTCCATAGCACTTTCACCATCGGAATCTCTTTATCCCTTAACTTCCGCACTTGTCTATCCATAAACTGAATAGGAATTTCCTCATATGAAAAGTCTTTATCTACTTCAATTTCTTCCACTGGAAGAATATGTGACGGATCCGGTACATACTTTCTCAACATAGAAATATGGAAGACAAGATGTACATGGCTTAAGCTCGGAGGAAGAGCTAAGACACATTCCCAACTCTATCCAATACTTCAAATGGTCCTAAATACCTAGGTGACAATTTTCCCTTCTTCCCAAATCTCATTACTCCTTTCATCAGAGAAATTTTAAGGAATACATGTTCACCTATAGAAAACTGTACATCCTTTCTCTTTAGATCCGCGTAGTTTTTCTGACGACTGAAAGTAGTTTTGATTCTTTCTCTGATCACTGGTACTTTCTCCATAGTCTCTTGAATCAAATCAGGCCCTTCAATTGCCTTTTCACCTAGTTCTATCCAACACACTGGTGATCGACACTTCCGGCTATACAATGCCTCATACAGAGCCATACCAATGGTGGAATAATAACTATTATTATACATAAATTCCACCAATGGTAAATATTAGTCCCAACTGCCTTCGAAGTCCAAAACACATAACCTTAACATATCTTCCAATGTTTTATGGTCCTCTATGACTGTCTATCTGTCTGTGAATGAAATGCGGTACTGAAGTTTAGCTGTGTACCAAATGCTTCATAGAATTTCTACCAAAATCGAGAAGTAAACTGAGTACCTCTATCCGATATTATGGATATTGGCACTCCATGCAGCTTTACAATTTGATCAATGTACAATTGAGCATACTGAGCTGTTGAATAGGTGGTCTTAACTTCCAAGAAATGTGTTGATTTAGTAAGTCGATCCACTATAACCTAAATAGAATCATAACCCTTTGCAGCCCGTGGCAACCCAACTACAAAATCCATGGTTACCTGTTCCCATTTCCACTCCGGCAATACAATCTCTTGTAGCAAACCTGAAGGTTTCTGGTATTCAACCTTCACTTGTTGACAAGCTAAGCAAGTAGATACAAACTTAGCCACATCCTTTTTCAAACCAGGCCACCAATAACAACTCTTCAAATCATGATACATCTTTGTTGCTCCAGGATGAACATTATAAGGTGCATAATGCATCTCTTGCATAATTTTCTCCCGTAATCCATCCACATCAGGTACACACAATCTATGTCCCAATTTCAGTACACCATTTTTCACCTTGAAGTCAGGAGACTTCTCAACTAATATATCATCTACATACTTTACCATATATTTCTTTAACTTTACTAAATATAGGTTTTTATCCTTTGAGGTTACAATCTCATCAATGAACATTGGCCTCACTTGAAAGTGTGCAAACACAGCTTTTGAATCAGTAATCTCCAACTGGATACCCATATTAAACAACTCTTTCAGCTGTTTGATCAACGGTCTTTTACTTACAGCAATGTGAGATAGACTACCCATTGACTTTCTGCTTAAAGCATCCGCTACTACATTTGCTTTACCAGGATGATAAAGTATCTGGCAATCATAATCTTTGATTAGTTCCATCCATCTTCGTTGTCGTAAATTCAAATCTCTTTGTTGCATAATATACTAAAGACTTTTATGGTCGGTGAAGATTTCACACTTTTTCCCATATGGATAATGTCTCCAAATCTTTAATGCAAAAATAACTGCTGCCATTTCTAAGTCATGTGTGGGATAATTCACTTCATGCTTCTTTAATTGCTTGGATGCATAAGCAATCACCTTCCCATGCTGCATCAATACACATCCAAGTCCCACTCTTGAAGCATCATAGTAAACAGCAAATCCACTGGTATTTATAGGTCATTAGTGAGACAAGTTTGTGTTTGTGAACATGGAATTTTTATATTTTATTTTTTTGATAAAATAAAATATGAAATATTTCAGAGTTTGTATTTGTGCAGAATTTTGTGAATCTATGTTCAAGGTTTTAAAGAAAAAATTTGAGATATGTTGTAGTCTCATGTGTCTAGTTTAAGTGGAAGGAAAAATTGAGGTATTTAGACTTCTATAGCTCAAGATAGAGCTGGTTTAGCATGTACTGCCGAAGTGAATTTTTCAGCTTCTGTCATGAGCAGTGCATGTAAACAGTAACCGTGAACAATAACTATACAGTAACTGTTAACAATGCATGTGAACAATAACTGTGACATTGCACGTGAACAGTAACCATGAATAGTAACTATGACAGTGCACATGAATAGTAATTATGAACAGTTGCATGAACAGTAAACTCAGGTTTATTTTTGGCAGTAGCTTTCTTTCTTGCTTTTCCTCTTCTTTCTTTCTTCTTCTCTCTTCTTTTCCATTTCCTATTTCTCTTAAGCATAAGTCATTTTTCTTCATTTATAAGGTTTTAATACTCCAATTAGGCCTTATTAATTCTAGAAAATACAAATTAAAGACTATAAGAGTATCAATTCAAGCCAAATTCTTTAAAATTTCTTTGGAGGAGAAAATAAGGTAATTTTCTCAAATCTTCTCTCTAGCTTGAATTAAGTTCTTTGTTAGCTAAAATAGTTATTTTTAAGTTGTGGGTGATCTTTTGTGAGCATTAATGGCTAATAATTATGGTTAGATTTAGTACTATGAAGATTTATGATTTTTGGATGAATAGTACTATGAATAGTAGATTTTCTCTATAACTATTATTCATCTTCTATTAATGGTTAAATTAATGTTAGAATTTATTTATAGAGACTCTAAGGAGCTTAAAATTTATGAAAAATTATTTTATGTGAGTGTTTTGAGAAAACCCTAAATTTTGGAATTTTGAAAATTTTTATTTAGGAGAAGAGAACTCAAAGAATTAAGAATATAGTATCAGTGTTCCACCTAGAGGGGATCACGAGCTCTAGGCATATGCCTGCACAAGCATATGTGCCACGCGAAGGTAGTAAGGCTACCTAAACGTTATGATATGATATCAATTCTATGTTATGTTTATTTGATAATGCCATTATTTATAGACATTTATGTTCTTAAAAATAATCATGATTTGATATTCATATATGTATTATGAAATGATTGGATAGTGCTACCCTTTGTAAGCACTTATGATATTAATATATATGTTAAGATTTCTTTCTAGTACCCTGGTACATTTTCAAGATTTGCTATTTAGGTATTTTATATATGTTATTAATTTTGATTGTTCACATTTTACTGAGTTGAAGGCTCACCACTCTTTTGTAGATTTCAGATTCTAGCTTAGTTAGAGACAGAGTTAATCCCGAAGACAGAGCTTCTTGATTTCCTTCTGTTTATAAATATTGTATTCACAATAGAAGTCACAAATAAAGAGCAGCTATAAATATTAGAAGAAAATAATAACACAAGTAAATTTGAGACACAAGACTTGAAACACGTAAATCCGCTTTCTTAAAAGCGATATTTGCTCCCTCTCCTCTTCGAGATTGCTATGGAATTAAACGCAAATAACTTTAGTGGATATGACAAGCCTTAAAAGTTTTGCACTAAGCAAATAGTGAAAAACTTTAAGTTTGGAATTAAAAAAAATTAAGTGATCTTTTGGAATAGAAGAAAAGAGAAATGCCTATATGAAATTCTTTTTCTCAATAAAGTTTTTATAGTTAAAGTTATATCAAATGAATTCACAAACCCATGTATTTATAATAGAAAAACTCAAAGGTTGTGACCCTTATGAATAAACACAACTTTTAATATAAAGTCATAATCTTTAATTTAAAATTAAAAATAACTATTAGAAAAAGACATAACTTTTAGATTATAACCATATATCTTTAGAAAAGACACACCCTTTGGAAATAACTATTTTTCTTTTTTTAATTTGAACAAATTCTAACAATCTCCCACTTGTTCAAATATAAAAATTTTATCCAAAAGATCAAACTGTGTTTATGAATACAATAATATATCTTTCGATTTGAATATTACCTTAGTATAAATGCTACAAGATGAAATCGATATTCCAAGTAGCATAAAAGCTTTGAACTTGTTATTCCTTGTGACAACATCGGTAGCATCATACACATAAACACAAAAATTTCAAATTTCAAATTATAACACGCCCAGCTCCAATAAAGCCATGAGCTGATCCAAAATTCATGAACTTTTATGAGAGAAACTCCAACTCCCAATTGAAGCGGCACCACTTCTAAGTTCATTTAGATGAAGTTCTTACAGTATCTTTGTCACTCTTTGAGATACTTGTCCTAGCTTGACTGAACTTCATTAAGAGTATAATTAACTCAATCCTCATTC